>JBAIFT010000183.1:0-161916 GCA_037349215.1 Graptemys geographica | reverse complement strand
GGGATGGGTGTTAAGAGGGACGGGGGGGGGGCTGGCAGACTCCAGGCGCCCCCGGTCAGTGATAATATTTCTCCACCTTCAGCACTTGGCAGTACATCAGCATGGAGGAGACCAGGGCCCAGGACCTAGAGGAGAAAGAGGAGGGTGGGTGAGGTGGGGGGGGGCAGGCCGGGCGCTTGGGGGGCAGCGAAGGAGCTGGGCGATTAATCAGGGGGCCTGCGTCCCTGCCCATCCTGGCTACCAGCCGGCACTGGCCCTAACCTCAGGAACTCATCTCATTCTTCTCTGAGCCCCATGTCCTGCAGGTGTCACAACATCCCCCTGGCAGGGAGTTCCGCTGATTAACGGGGCGTTGGGTGAAGCAGAACTGCCTGAGGTGTCTTAAACTTGCTGCCCGTTGATGGCAGCGGGTGACCCCTGGTTTGTGGGTCAGGTGATGGGTGAATAATGCTCCCTACTTCCTCCCACTTCCCCCCCCCCGGTGCATCCGCCCCCCCCAGCCGGCTCTGCCCAGGCCTTTTCACCTCCCCTTGCCCAAAGCTGGGCCAGCCCCAATGTGCCTTTGGTCCCTTTTTCAATTCTAATAGAGCTTTGTGGGTCTCCCTGGGGGCCCCTCCAGCCCCCTCACCCCAGATGAGACCCCTAGGGGTCCCCCAGCCCGGGCCCCCACCTCACCTGGACGACAGCAATGCAGGCTGCGAAAATGCCCATGGCCCAGACGTTCTCCGCCACCCAGGACTTCACCTTCTCGTAGCACGGCTGGGGAATGGGAGAATCACAGAAACGGGAAGGGGGGTCATTGACCCAGGCCCCTCCTGACCCAGCCTTATAAACTCCCGGGCTGGGATCCCGCTGGCGGCTCCGCTTACCCACCGATCGCCCCCCTCCCGGCCCATGCCCGAGCTGCAGCACGGTGCCCCAGACTGGGCCCCACTCCCCACGGGGGGATCCCCCATATCCCACCCCCAGTAATGTGGCCCGGGACCATCTGGAGCGCTGGGACCAGCCCCTGTTCAGCATGGGATCCGCTGTGACCTCATCTCTTCCTGGGCCTGGGCTGCTGTGAGCCCCGTCCAGGCTGTGGATTTCTGAGCCGAACTCGCCTTCCCTCCATCATGTTGGTCATGAAACGCTCGCCCGGGGCCCCAGGGCAGTGGCTGGTTCCGAGGGGTCCGGCCACTTTGCTACGAGCCGGGCCTGGCATGGCAGCAAAAGCCTCCCTGACAGCGAGATCTGGCGTGTCTCTGGCAGCCCCCACCCCACGGGGCCGGCGCCAGGTGGTCATCACAAATCCGTGCTGGCTCGTATCTGAGAGCAGATCCCACGGCCCCCTCCTCCGGGCTTACCTGGCCGTATGGACCACCCCACTCCTCGGGCCTTATCTACCCATATGGACCGCCCCCTCCTCGGGGCTTACCTGGCTGTACGGACCACCCCCTCCTTGGGCCTTATCCACCCATATGGACTGACCCCCTCCTCGGGCTTACCTGGCCGCACGGACCACCCCCTCCTCGGGCCTTATCCACCCATATGGACTGACCCCTCCTCGGGGCTTACCCGGCCGTACGGACCGCCCCCAACTCGGCCCCTCCCCAGGCCTTACCTGCCTGCCCCTCCTCGGGCCTTACCCACCTGTACCGCCCTCCCTCTCCTCGGGCCTTACCTGGTTGTAGGGACCAGCTGCCCACTCCCTCCCAAGGTTACCCGCCCAGACCGCCCGCCCCCTCCTTGGGCCTTACCTGGCTGGACCAATGGCCACCCCTCCCGTCCTAGGCATTACCCGGCCATAATGACCAACTGCCCCCTTCCCCCCAGGTGTTAGCCAGTTGGACTGACCGGATGTCCCCTCCCCCTCTGGGCATTACCTGGCCACAGTGACCACCTGCCCCTTATCCCCTGGGGCTTTCCCGGCTGGATTCAGAAAAGCAGATTGACTCCCTCAGGGAACTGGGCAGGGAGAATCACCAGGGGAAAGGCGGCCAGGAGAGCTGGCTGGATTGTAAAGAATCCTTACTGAGGCTGCAGGAACAAACCAGCCCGATGTGTAGAAAGAACAGTAAATATGGCAGGCGACCAGCTGGGCTTAACGGTGAAATCACACTTGGAGTTGCAGCTAGCCAGGGATGGGAAGAGTAACAAGAAGGGTTTCCTCAGGTCTGTTAGCAACAAGAAGGAGGTCAGGGAAAGCGTGGGCCCCTCACTGAATGAGGGAGGCGACCTAGTGACAGAGGAGCTGGGAAAAGCCAATGTCCTCAATGCTTTTTTGGCCCCCGTCTTCACGAATAAGGTCAGCTCCCAGACTGCTGCACCGGGCAGCACAGCATGGGGAGAAGGTGCCCAGCCCTCTGTGGGGAAAGAAGTGGTTCGGGACTGTTTAGAAAAGCGAAGTCCATGGGGCCGGATGCGCTGCATCCGAGGGTGCTAAAGGAGTTGGCGGATGTGATTGCGGAGCCATTGGTCATTATCTTTGAAAAGCGAACGGGGGAGGTCCCGGATGACTGAAAAAGGCTAATGTAGTGCCCGTCTTTAAAAAGGGAAGAAGGAGGAATCCGGGGAACTACAGGCCAGTCAGCCTCACCTCAGTCCCTGGAAAAATCATGGAGCAGGTCCTCAAGGAATCAATTCTGAAACACTTAGAGGAGAGGAAAGTGATCAGGGAACAGTCAGCATTGATTCACCAGGGGAAGTCGTGCCTGACTAACCTAATTGCCTTCTATGATGAGATAACTGGCTCTGTGGATGAGGGGGAAAGCAGTGGATGTGTTATTTCCTTGACTTTAGCAAAGCTTTTGATACGGTCTCCACAGTATTCTTGCCGCCAAGTTAAAGAAGTATGGGCTGGATGAATGGACTATAAGGTAGATAGAAAGCTGCTAGATCGTCTGGCTCAACGGGTAGTGATCAATGGCTCCATGTCTAGTTGGCAGCCGGTTTCAAGCGGAGTGCCCCAAGGGTCGGTCCTGGGGCCGGTTTTGTTTAATATCTTTATTAATGATCTGGAGGATGTGTGGACTGCACTCTCAGCAAGTTTGCAGAGACACTAAACTAGGAGGCGTGGTAGATACACTAGAGGGTAGGGATCGGATACAGAGGGACCTAGACAAATTAGAGGATTGGGCCAAAAGAAACCTGATGAGGTTTAACAAGGACAAGTGCAGAGTCCTGCACTTAGGACGGAAGAATCCCATGCACGGTACAGACTAGGGACCGAGTGGCTAGGTAGCAGTTCTGCAGAAAGGACCTGGGGGTCACAGTGGACGAGAAGCTGGATATGAGTCGACAGTGTGCTCCTGTTGCCAAGAAGGCTAACGGCATTTTGGGCTGTATAAGTAGGGGCATTGCCAGCAGATCGAGGGACGTGATCGTTCCCCTTTATTTGACATTGGTGAGGCCCATCTGGAATACTGTGTCCAGTTTCGGGCCCCCACTACAAAGAGGATGTGGAAAAATTGGAGCGGTCCAGCAGAGGGCAACAAAAATGATCAGGGGGCTGGAGTACATGACTTATGAGGAGAGGCTGAGGGAACTGGGATTGTTTAGTCTCCAGAAGAGAAGAGTGAGGGGGGATTTGATAGCTGCTTTCAACTACCTGAAGTGGGGGGGGGGGGTCCAAAGAGGATGGAGCTCGGCTGTTCTCAGTGGTGGCAGATGACAGAACCAGGAGTAATGGTCTCAAGTTGCAGTGGGGGAGGTCTAGGTTGGATATTAGGAAACGCTATGTCACTAGGGGGTGGTGAAGCACTGGAATGGGTTCCCTAGGGAGGTGTGGAATCTCCTTCCTTGGAGGTTTTAAAGTCAGGCTTGACAAAGCCCTGGCTGGGATGATTTAGTTGGGGTGGTCCTGCTTTGAGCAGGGGGTTGGACTAGATACCTCCTGAGGTCCCTTCCAACCTTGATATTCTATGGATTGACCGGCCACCCCCTCCTGCCCAGACATTACCCAGCTGTACCACCGGGTGCTCCCCTCCCCCCAAGGTGATACCTGGCCATATGGACCGGGGCATTATCCAGCCATAGTGACCAGCTGCCCCACCCCCATGCATTATACGGCCACAGAGACCAGCCACCCCTCCCCCCCCCAGGCGTTACCCAGCCATAGCGACCAGCTGCACCCTCCCCCCGGGCGTTATCCGGCCACAGTGACCAGCCACCCCACCCACTGTGCCCCAGCCTGCCGAGCCATGGGAGATGGGGTGGGGGGTGTCTGGGTGGGTTCTGGGGACTGTTAAGGGCAGGGAGGGGCACTCACCTCCTTCCACCAGGTGGCGCCGAGGCCGGAGCAGGGGGCGCCGTGCTCCAGGCAGCAGGATTCGGGCACCCCCGTCCGTTGCGCACCTCAAACCAGTCGGTGTAGTTCTGTACCCGCAGCACCGGAACTGGGGGGGGAGGGGAGCGTCAGACACCGCGGGGGGGGGACCAGGAGGGGGTGCTGCGGGGCGCAGGGCTGGGCGGGAGGGGGGGGCTCACCTCGGTCTGGACCGTGTCCCAGGCCTGGGTCAGCGCCGGCTCCCCTGGAGCCCCGTATCGCCGCAGCCCCGATTTCAGGTCGTCCTGAGCGTATCTGTCAAACTGAGACCCAGAGTGCGTCGGCCGGGGGGGGCCACAGGGCGGGATACAGGGGACGGAGGGCATTGAACAGGGGGAGGGGCTAGGGGGGTTCCATATAGTTGGGTGGAAGGGCATGGGTGGGCCATGGAGTGGAGAGATGGGGGGCACCCCCTTACCTGCCCCCGGCAGACGTAGAAGGCCAGGCCCCCGCTCAGCTCCAGCAGGACGACGGTGAGGAGAACCACGAAGAACTGGGGGAGGGGAAAACGGATCAGAGCCCCCAGGACAGCCGGACGGACCCTCCTCCCCGCTCGGCAATGGGGGGGTCCCAAACTGCCCCCCTGCCCAAAACCCCCATCCCCTTGTGCCCGTCCCCTGCAGGCAGCCCCCCCATGTACCCCCCAAGCTCCCACACTCACCAGGCTCACCTCAGCCTCTCCCACGTACCCACCCCTGTATCATCCCCACCACATCACCAGGCTGTCCACCCCTCAGCCTGCTCCCCACCCGTACCCACCCCCTCTATTCCCCCCTCAGCCCTCCCGCCTGCTCCCCCACCCGTAACCCACACCTCCCTCTCTGTATCCCCCCTCAGCCCTCCCGCTCCCCCACCCGTAACCCACACCTCCCTCTCTGTATCCCCCCCTCAGCCCCCCGCCTGCTCCCTCACCCGTAACCCACACCTCCCTCTCTGTATCCCCCCCTCAGCCCCCCGCCTGCTCCCTCACCCGTAACCCACACCTCCCTCTCTGTATCCCCCCCTCAGCCCCCCCGCCTGCTCCCCCACCCGTAACCCACACCTCCCTCTCTGTATCCCCCCCTCAGCCCCCCCGCCTGCTCCCCCACCCGTAACCCACACCTCCCTCTCTGTATCCCCCCCTCAGCCCCCCCGCCTGCTCCCTCACCCGTAACCCACACCTCCCTCTCTGTATCCCCCCCCAGCCCACCCTGCCCCGCTCCCCCGGCCCTACCGTCAGCAGGAGGCAGCGCTGCTCAGTGGCGGCCCCCAGGCAGCCCAGGAAGCCCACGGCCATCACCACAGCGCCGGCGGCCATCACCAGCCCTGCGACCCCCAGGGACGGGAGCGACAGCGACAGTGCGGAGAACCGGCCCTGCGAGAGAGCAAGCCAGAGCCCCACACCCAGCGCCCCACAGCCGCCCAGCTGGGGGGGGGGCGGGGTCAGGGGGGACCCAGCCAGAGCCCCATGCCCCATAGCCCCACGCCCAGTGCCCCACAGCCGCCCAGCTGGGGGGTGGGGTCAGGGGACCCAGCCAGAGCCCCATGCCCCACAGCCCCATGCCCCACGCCCAGTGCCCCACAGCCGCCCAGCTGGGGGGGCGAGGTCAGGGGACCCAGCCAGAGCCCCATGCCCCACAGCCCCATGCCCCACACCCAGTGCCCCACAGCCGCCCAGCTGGGGGGGTGGGGTCAGGGGACCCCCGCCAGAGCCCCACGCCCAGTTCCCCACAGCCACCCAGCTGGGGGGGGGGGGCGGGGACAGGGACCCAGCCAGAGCCCCACACCCAGTACCCCACAGCCGCCCAGCTGGGGGGCGGGGACAGGGGACCCAGCCACAGCCCCTCCCCCAGGCCCAGGGCACTGCTGCAGAGACGCTGGCAGCAGAGACTCACCCAGAAGATCAGATTGAAGATGAAAAGCTCAACCTTGAGACAGAGGAGGCAGCGCTGGGTCGGGCCCATGGTGCAGGAGCTGTGGGGACAGCAGAGCTGGGAGTTGGGGGGCAGCAACTCTGGGGGGCTCCCCCCCGGCCCTGCCGGTGCCCCTCACTCCCGACCCGCAGCCCCCTGCTAGCCCAGCCTTGTCCCCCCCCCCGGCCCTGCCGGTGCCCCTCACTCCCAACCCACAGCCCCTGCTAGCCCAGCCCTACCACCCCCCAGCGCCCCTCACTCCCACCCCACTTTGCTCGGTTCCCCTTCGCCTGTCAGCTGTCCCTGATCGGGGGGGGGGGTGCAGTGACCCATCCTGGTCCCCCCCCATTTCCTGCCCCGCCTCGCTGGGGATGGGGGTAGGGGGGGCTTGTCAGTCCCAGGGGGCTGGAGCACGTGAGGGTTCTGGGTCCCTCGTCCGTCCTCAGATCCACTGGGCCCGGGGGGGGGGGGGCGGTTTGCCCCGAATATCCCTCCTCCCCAACCTCCCGGGGGGGGGGGTAAGTGGAGATGCTCTGCCCCCCCGGCCCCCTCCCCCGAGTTTCCTGGAGTTTGGGGGCTGGAAAGTTCCGTCCTAGCAGCCGCCCCCCACCGATCGCATCCGCTGTCCCAGCTCCCCCCCCTCACCTGGGCCACCGGGCGGCGGCGGGTTGGGGCCGGGGGGGCGCTGCGGGATCCCTAAAGTGCGGGCGCTGCTCGCTCGGCCACGGGGGGGCGGGATGGAGGGGGGGAAATTCCAGGCTCAGCGGGGGGGGAGGAAACGGGAGGGGAGGGAGTAGGAGGGGGCGGGGTCTGGGGAAGGGAATGGGGGAGGGGCTGGGGGTCTCTGGGGCGTGGGCTGGGGGAAGGGGCTGGAGGGGGAGGGCTGGGGTTTCTGGGGGCGCGCCAGGGAAGGGAATGGGAGGGACTGGGGTCTCAGGGGGCGGGATCTGGGGAAGGGGCTGGGAGGTCTATGGGGAGGGGAAATCTGATAGGGGACCGGGGGAAATTGGGGGTGACGGGCTGAGTGGGGGAGGGGCGGGTTTCCGGGTTCAGATCCGTCCCGCCTGCGCCCCCCAACCTCCCCCGCCCCATAACCCCGCGCGTAGGGGGCTGAATCCGCCCCTCCCCCCGCCGCTGGCCCCGCCCCCGCTGGCCCGCCGCCCCCTAGCGGCCGGCGCCGACCCGACATAAACAAGCGGCCGCGGCGGGTTCCCGGGGGCTGCGCAAGGTGAGTCCAACCCCCCCCCCCCCCCAGGGCCGGGACCCTGGGGGCGGCTGGGGGGTCTCCGGGGCTCGGGGGTCTCCGGGGCCTGGGGGGGGGTCTCGGGGGCAGCTCCCCCCGCTCAGTGTCTCCCTCTCCCCCACAGGATGATCATCCCGGTCCGGTGCTTCACGTGCGGGAAAGTTGTGGGGAACAAGTGGGAGGCGTATCTGGGGCTGCTGCAGGCGGAGTATACGGAGGGGTAAGTGGGGTGCGCCGCCCTCCCGACCTGCACCCCCCCCCCCCTGGCCCGCGCCCCCCGTCCTCCAGCCCGGCCGGTGCCCCTCACTCCCCCCCCCCCCCGCAGCTCCCCCTCCTCCAGCCCGGCCGGTGCCCCTCACTCCCCCCCCGCAGCCCCCCCCCTCCTCCAGCCCGGCCGGTGCCCCTCACTTCCCCCCCCCGCAGCTCCCCCTCCTCCAGCCCCGGCCGGTGCCCCTCACTCCCCCCCCCCGCAGCTCCCCCCTCCTCCAGCCCGGCCGGTGCCCCTCACTCCCCCCCCCCGCAGCTCCCCCCTCCTCCAGCCCGGCCGGTGCCCCTCACTCCCCCCCCGCAACTCCCCCCTCCTCCAGCCCGGCCGGTGCCCCTCACTTCCCCCCCCGCAGCTCCCCCCTCCTCCAGCCCGGCCGGTGCCCCTCACTCCCCCCCCCCCGCAGCCCCCCCCTCCTCCAGCCCGGCCGGTGCCCCCCCTCCTCCAGCCCGGCCGGTGCCCCTCACCCCCCCCGGAAGTCCCCCCTCCAGCCGGCCGGTGCCCCTCACTCCCCCCCCCCGCAGCTCCCCCCTCACTCCCGCCCTGCAGCCCCCTCTTCCAGTCCGGCCGGTCCCCCTCACTCCCCCCCGCATCCCCCCCTCTTCCAGCCCGGCCGGTGCCCCTCACTTCCCCCCACGCAGCCCCCCTCCTCCTCCAGCCCGGCCGGTGCCCCTCACTCCCCCCCCTCCAGCCCGGCCGGTGCCCCTCACTCCCCCCCCCCCTCCAGCCCGGCGGTGCCCCTCACTCCCCCTACTCTAACCCGTCTCTCTCCAGGGACGCTCTGGACGCCCTGGGCCTGAAGCGATATTGCTGCCGCCGGATGCTGCTCTCCCATGTGGATCTGATCGAGAAGCTGTTGAATTACGCCCCTCTGGAGAAATAGCGCCCTCCAGCAGAGGGGGGAGAGGGAGCGGACCCCCCCCCCACCGCCAGGCCCCAAGTCATCTGTGCTGGATTTAACATGATGCTTTAGTGTGTAGGGGGCCAGTGGGGGAAGCTCTGCCCCAGGGCAATAAACCCTGCGCCAACGCACCTGTGTCTGCTGCCTGTTGTTTCACCCCCAAGCCCTCCCCACACTAAGCTTCCCTCTTCCTCGTGCTCTCCCCTCCTCCATCCTGCAGCCAGGAGCCCCTCCCCACGCTGGGCCATACAAAGACATGTCTGGGAATTTCATGTTGCGGGTTCTAGTCCCTGTTCCCATGGCTGCCGGGCAGAGTTAAGGGGATGGCTGCCCGGTGGGAGGCAGACTTAAGGGGGGAATGTGCCAGCTGAATTCTGCTGCTGGCAACCTGGAAAGGGGGTTGGAAAAGGTGAGGTGGGGGCTCTGGAAAACAGTGAGCCCCTACCCCTGCCGGGGGGCTGGAAGGGAGAGGTAGCTGCAGGTGTAGCCCATGGACACAGGCATCCCTCTAAAACTCACCCGTGCAGCTCTAAACTGGGGAGTGGGTCTAGAGCACGAGCGTTAAACACGCCGCGTCGATCTGGAACCCAGCGGGGCAAATTCCACTCCTGGCTCTGGAACACACGGGATTTATCTAGAGCCCCAGTCCCCTGCTGCCCAAACCAACTGGCCCTGGATTTCCTAAAAACTAGAGCTGACAATCTGCTAACTGGGAGCGGTGCCACCCCCAAGGGCTGGTCCTAGGGGAGCCAAATAAAGCGGAACAGGATCACCAAACTACACTGCGTCGGTCGCACAACTGATGGGGAGGCTATCAGATTTCTAACCTGCAAGCAGAGTCAAGTCCAGGCCAGTCCCGGCTGGGGCTGATTTCACAAAGCCGGAAACAAGTCTGAGGCAAAGCAGCTAGGAGGAAAGTTTCCAACAGAAACGGAGAATTGTTTAAGAACATTTAACAGGGATGTCCAAAAAGCCCGGAGTGAGAAAGAAGGCTGGATGGGTTTTAAAAAATAAAACAGCCTAATTGAAAGGGGAGGCAAAAGCAGTTATGAAAAAGTTTAACAAATGGAAGCAAGGGGTAGTTGCTAAAAATAATCAGCAGTTAGGAATTGTAGAACATTGATAAGGGAAGGAAAAGGACACCAGGAGACCTCTAGGGCCAGCATAATTAAGGACACTGAAGGAGTAATTTTAAGTATATTAGTAGTATTGGTCCACTACTAGATGAACACATTAGAATAGCAATAATAATGCAGAAGACAGTATTGTTTAATATTTCTGATCTGTATTTGAGTAAAAAAAAAAATGTAGTCATAATCCATCATAACACTTTCCATTCCACTAGTATCTCACGAGGCTGGTGAACAGCAGCGACTGAAGTGAGATATTTTGAAATCAGCAGGTCCAGATATCTTCCATCCAAGAGTTTTAAAAGAGCTGGCCGAGGAGCTCGCTGGACCATTAATGTTGCTTTTTCCCAATGTCTCTCCGCCCTGGGGAAGGGCCGGAAGACAGGAAGAAAGCCGCTGTTGTGCTAATTTTTGAAAAGGGTAAATGGGCAGACCCGGGCAATTCAAGCCAGACACTGATCTAGTTAATAAAGAATGACAGGTGGGGGGTGTCCTTAATGCCAATCACGCTGGCTTTATGAAAACCAGCTCCCGTCTGACGGGTGCAGAGGTAATTGTGCTGAGGTGTTTGCCTTGGTACCACAGGGACAGCTTGATTAAAAACGAGACCCTATAAAATAACGTGGGGCACGTTCAAACGGCTTAAACACAGGCTGCGCCGGTCCCCAAGTGAGTTCTGGGCGTCCGCAGGGAGCTGTTCTCGGCCCTGCGCTGGGCACCGTTTTTACCAAGGAGCTGGAAGAAAACACGAAACCAGCCCCACTAAAGGCTGTGGATGACCCCAAACTTGGGGGGTCAGTCCTAGAGTGAGCCGGATCAGCAGGGCCTGCCCCCCCGCGTGTTTTAACGCGGCTCCATGGCCGGGTGAAGCAGCCGAACCCGAACTCCCAGAGGGCTGCGCAGACAAGGGCGTCTCACGGCGCGGCGATTGCAGCACTGGCTGGATCCCGGCGCCCCACTTCCAGAGGCTGGGGATGAGTCCAGAGGGTTCCCAGAAAACCTGCCTTAAAGCGATGCCAAGAGCCCAGCTCGGCTGCTCCCCCAGGGCAGGTGTGTGTGTGGGGGGAGGGGGGCTGAGCCCAGCAGCAGGTCCCTAGAGGGGGCGACAAAGCTGGGCCCGTAGGCTCAAAGCCTGGCAGAGGGAGAGCAGCCGTGGGGCAGACTGGGAAGGGGGATTCCCACGTGGGGCCTTCGGGGCTGAGAATCAATGATTCCCCCCCCCACACACCCACATGTGGGCAGCCCCTGGCCCTTGTGGGGCACCATAACACCCTGGGGTGCTCAGTTTTCATGGGAAACACCCACAGCCTGGATCCCCCACAGCCCCCAGCTGGGCTTTGAGCCCCCGGGCTGGCTGGGTCCCGGGGACACGTGACCCAGGACCAGTTGTGCCCCCCATGACAGGCCACTCCCAACCCCCCCCCCCCACACACACACACTGAGATCACGGCCCCCGTTGGGCACCACCCACACCCTCCCCCCAGACAGAGCTCAGGGTCCCCCTTCCGCCAGGCTGGGGGGACAGCCCTGGGGGGGACACCAAGGATGTCAGGGTGGGGGTGGAGAATCAGGCTGAGGGCAGCCCCCACCTTAGGGTATTTTTCTAGCGGGGGGGGGGGGAAGAGACAGAAGAGGAGAGAGTCAGTACATCCACAGGGGATTGGGGGGTGTCCAGGAAACCCCTGCCCCAAATCTGCCACGTCCACTCCAGGTGAGACCCCCACTCCCTGGATGACTGGCCACAGGGGGCGCCAGAGCCCAGCTCTAAGCCACGCCCCCATGGGGCTCCCCAACCACTCCAAGGACACCACTTAGCAGATTGGGGGGCAGGATGAAGCCAGGACTCCAGGGTTCTATCCCCAGCCCCGGGAGGGAGGCAGGGTGGGGGTGGAGTAGGAGGAGGCAGGACTCCCGGGTTCTATCCCCAGCCCCGGGAGGGAGGCAGGGTGGGGGTGGAGTAGGAGGAAGCAGGACTCCTGGGTTCTATCCCCAGCTCTGGGAGGGGCTGGGCGCCCCGACGCTCTAGCAGGTACAGCTCAGCTATCTGTGGCCCTACCGCTCCTGGTGTCACACTGCTCTGGGGGCTGAACAGAGAGGGGAGCCGCCCCACCCCCCCAACGCAGAGGCTTCTGGGTGCCAGGACAGGACCAAGGGCTGTGGGGGGCCCTGCCCCACTGCTATTAGGGACCCCTCCCCCTGCAGAGTAGGACAGAGGCTGGGTGGGGGAGGGCCCACGGAGAGCAGGGGGTACAGAGCAGCGGGAGTCAATTTAGGCGTGCCAGGCCCATCCTACCCAGGAAGCCACGGGGGGGGCAAGGTTTGGGGGCCCCCCACCCTCCCCAGGCAGCCGGGGGCCCCGTTTCATCTCTTTATTTTCTCATGAATGTAGCCATATAAAAACATAACTTATGAAACAGTCACGATGTGTCAACCGGGAGGGGGTAAAAAGGGGGGGGGGGGGGACAGAACCGTCAGCAAAACACAAACTGGGGACCCTCCCCATAACCCCCCCGACCTGCCCTCCCCAGCTAAAAAACAGGGCAGCCCCCCCCCCCCACCGGAGCAGAGGGACTCAGCCGGGCCCCGGAACCCCTTGTGGGTGTCCCGGGGCGGGAGGGGGGGTAGTGAGGTACTTAGTTACTGGGGAGGGGTCGCTGGTTTAAAAGCAGACGGGAGGGAGGGGTGGGGGAGCCCCAGGGCGGAGGGAGACAGCATCACACTCCCCCCTCCTCCCCCCCGAGGGCCACACAGGGAGGGGGGAGTAAGTGGCAGCTCTGCGCCCCCTTAGACATGAGAAGGGCCCCAGGCGCCCACGGCTCAGGGCCCGCCACGTGGGGGCACACAGCACGATGGGGGGGGGGGGACATGGGGGGCTAGCGCATGCGGTAATCCGTGGAGCAGGACAGTTCACACAGCTGGCCCTTGAAGTCCAGGTCGATGGTGAAGTCCAGGTCCCGCTGCAGGGGAGAGATGGGGGGGGGGGGGGGGTGTCAGTCACGGGGCTCTGGCCCACCACTCCCAGCATGCACTGCACCAGTCCCTGCCCCCCAGCTCCCTCTCCACTTCACAATCCAGCAGCGGGGAGTTCCACAGGGCAGGGCCCTTGGTGGACCACTGCGGGGCCACTACCCAGCTCTCCAGAACCCCAGAGAGGGGGTGGCTCCCTCCCCCCCACAAGCCCAGATGTGGGCACCCCCACCGGTGCCCCCCAGCCCGTCACTCACGTTGTTCTTGGCATTGGGCTTCATGCTGATGGTGCCGAAGATCTCCTCGCCTGTCTTCACCGTCAGGTAGTCCTCCATGTAGAACACCGTCTGCTTCCAGTGGGTATAGGGCGACTCCGGGCCTGGGGGAGGGAGGGGGGGAGAAGGGTGTCAGGGGGTGTCACCTAGAGTCCCACCCCCTGCCCCCCCCCACATCCCATTACCAGCCCCACCCCCAACTAGTTCCATCCTTTGGTCCCTCCCCAAGCCCCACCCCTCCCCCGCATCCAATCCCTTGGCTCCACCCCCTCCCCTGGTCCCGCCCCCTCGTACTGGTGGAGAAACCGGTGCGCTTGTGGCAGCGGGTGAACTCGATGTTGAAATACGCTACGAGCGCGTGGATGTAGTCGTTGCGTTTCACTTGGAGGCAGAAGGGCGAGGTGAACGTCAGGTCCTCCACCTTCACCGTGTAGATGTCCACCTCCTGCGGGAAAACGAGGTCAGCGCTGCCCCCACACACCGCTGCCCACTCCCCAGAGACGCAGAACAGACACCATTCCCACCCCCAACGCCGGGCCCTGGGCGGAGCGGGACTCAGTCCCAGTGCCATCCAGTGGCAGGGAGTTCCGCAGGCTGGGATTGTGTCTCTTGGCATCCACCCCCTTGCACATTTCCCTGACGCCTCCCCGGCAGGGGCAGCCCCCCACCCCGAGCCAGCCCCACTGGCCCCCCTCCGGGCCGCACCTTGATGAGGCAGGCGTTGGTGACCAGCTGCTTTGGATCCACCACGTCCACCAGCGGCTCCTTGATGGCCACGTCCTTGATGCAGGACATGTCGAAGCCGTAGACGTTCTCCCACCCTGGGGGATGAGACGTTATCTGATTAGAGGAGGGACCTTGCCGTGGCTATAACGGCAACGAATCTTAGCCACAGGGTGAAGCCCCCTGCAGGATAAATGACCCAAATTCACCCTTAGAAAAGCGTGTCGCCGGTAATTATGGCCATTCCATGCTAGATAGGCTCCAACTTGGACTGCAAACCTGGGTTGTTAGCGAACCAGAGGCGATACGAATTGTGTTTACACTTGTGTCTGATTAGATGTTAGCCACGGAAACAGATGGCTCCTGTCTGTCACTATGGCTGTTGATTCAGAGATCAAAAGGGAATATTAACAATTAGATGAATCTATGGGTGAAATCATTGTCTATACGTCTCTTTAAAGTCAATGATCAACTGCCTTATGTTAATCGGTGTCGCTAATTATGGGTCTACCGCAAAGTCTCCATGATTGCCTCTTGTTCGCCCTGACCTTTTAACAAATTCTCTTTTCTTTGAGAAAGGTTCGTTTTGTTACTGAGGACTGGCTGGAAGCGCGTATGTGGGGAGGATCTGGTATAGTCATTAACCAGGGAGGTGATGTGTCTGATCCTTTGGGGTTGGTAGAACTTTCTTATATGATGAGTAAGATTTTCCGTGATCCCCAGCAAACCTGCCGTGGGTGTCTGGG
This sequence comes from Graptemys geographica, assembly GCA_037349215.1. Taxonomy (NCBI): domain Eukaryota; kingdom Metazoa; phylum Chordata; order Testudines; family Emydidae; genus Graptemys; species Graptemys geographica. Next base: position 147,468 of record JBAIFT010000183.1, on the reverse strand, counting down.
GGGAGGCCTGAGGCTCCATTGCTTTAACCCAGGGGTGTTCAAACTGTTTTCTGGCGACTCAGTTGAAGAAAACTGTTGACACCCATGACCTCACGTAGCTGGGGATGAGGGGTTTGGCGTGTGGGAGGGGGCTCTGGGTTGGAGCAGGGGGTCAGGGCTTTGGGCTGGGGGTGCAGGCCCTGGGGATGAGGAATTTGGGGTGCGGGGGGCTCTGGGTTGGAGCAGGGGCTCTGGGCTGGGGGTGCAGGCCTTGGGAATGAGGAGTTTGGGGTGCGGGGGGCCTCTGGGCTGGAGCAGGGGCTCTGGGCTGGGGGTGCCGGCCCTGGGGTGGGACTGGGGATGAGGTGTTTGGGGTGCGGGGGGGCTCTGGGTTGGAGCAGGGGCTCTGGGCTGGGGGTGCCGGCCCTGGGGTGGGACTGGGGATGAGGTGTTTGGGGTGCGGGGGGGCTCTGGGTTGGAGCAGGGGCTCTGGGCTGGGGGTGCCGGCCCTGGGGTGGGACTGGGGATGAGGTGTTTGGGGTGCGGGGGGGCTCTGGGTTGGAGCAGGGGCTCTGGGCTGGGGGTGCCGGCCCTGGGGTGGGACTGGGGATGAGGTGTTTGGGGTGCGGGGGGGCTCTGGGTTGGAGCAGGGGCTCTGGGCTGGGGGTGCCGGCCCTGGGGTGGGACTGGGGATGAGGTGTTTGGGGTGCAGGAGGGGGCTCTGGGTTGGAGCAGGGGCTCTGGGCTGGGGGTGCCGGCCCTGGGGTGGGACTGGGGATGAGGGGTTTGGGGTGCGGGGGGGCTCTGGGTTGGAGCAGGGGCTCTGGGCTGGGGGTGCCGGCCCTGGGGTGGGACTGGGGATGAGGGGTTTGGGGTGCGGGGGGGCTCTGGGTTGGAGCAGGGGCTCTGGGCTGGGGGTGCCGGCCCTGGGGTGGGACTGGGGATGAGGTGTTTGGGGTGCAGGAGGGGGCTCTGGGTTTGGGGGGACTCAGGGCTGGGGGTTACCTCGGGCGGCTCCCAGTCAGCGGCACCGCGCTGCGCCCCCGAAGCAGCCAGCAGCAGGTCCAGCTCCTAGGTGGAGGCGTGCAACTGGCTCCAGCCCGCAGGCACCGCCCCAGCTCTCATTGGCCGGGAACTGGCCAATGGGAGAGCGGAGCCGGTGCTCGAAGCGGGGGGCAGCACGCAGAGACCCGTGGCCCCCCCGCCTAGGAGCCAGACCCGCTGCTGGTCGCTTCCGGGGCACAGCGCGGTGTCAGAACAGGCCGGGACTAGCCTGCCTGAGCCGGGCAGCTGACCAGAGCCGTCGCGTCCCAGCGCCTCCCACTCCCTGTCCTGGGTCGCGACCCCCGGTTTGAAAACTGCTGGGCTAAGGGAACCGTGTCATTGGCCTCCGGGTAGCCAGGGAGGTGTAACAGAAGCTGGGGTGGGCTGGTTGGTAAATCCAAGTATTGGAAGATCCACCAGCTTTGGGGACCGTCCGCCCCATTCTTTGGGGTTCACCCTGAGGAACCTCAGCGGGGGTCCCCCAAGATCCCCGTCACCAGGGGGAGCCGCAGTCAGACCCCGCGGGCAGGCGGAGCAAGACACCGGGCCACACCAAGCCACCCCCTCCCCCCCACCGGCCACCACAGATGCCCCGAGTTCACACACACACACACACACACACACACACCCACCCCCCAGCAGGCAAGGAGAGGCACCAAGCCCGGCACCCTGAGGACACTGAGCCGCCCCCCAAGAGAGGGCCTACAGCCCCCCACACTCACAGTGGATCTTGTAGTCCTTGTACTGCCGGTCCTCAATGGCCGTGACGTACAGGGTGGCCCGGTCAGGGAAGATGAGTCCATCGGGGGTCTGGGGAGACAGATGGGGGAGGGGGCGGGAGTCACTGTGTGTCAGCCCCTAAAATCCCCGTTTCCCCCACCCCCACAGCACCTAGACACAGGGTCCCCAGAACAGAACACAGGGCCTTTCCCCTCTAGGGGGCGCCAGGACCCATCTGGCCCCAGGGCAGGGACTGGCTGGCACAGAGGGGCAGGGAATGGGGCAGGGGCCTGTCCCCTCTAGGGCGTGCTGGCTCCCATCCGGCCCCAGGGCAGGGACTGGCTGGCTCAGGGGTCTGGGGCATGGGGCTTGTCCTCTCCAAGGGAACTGGCTCCCATCTGACCCCATGGCAGGTCGGGGAATGGGACCCGGCTGGCTGCAGGGGGGCAGGGAAGGGGGCCCGGGGGACCCACCAGCCACTTGTCGCGGGCGTAGATGACGGTGTTGAGCATGGACTCGTAGAAGAGGCAGTATCCCATCCACTCGCTGATGATGATGTCGACCTTCTCCACCGGCAGCTCCACCTCCTCCACCTTGCCCTTGATGATGGACACCACTGCAGGGGAGGGGACAGGGGTCTCAGCACGGAGGATGGGCCAGATGTGGGGGAGGAGGGAGGCTGGACACCACCACGGGGGAGGGGATGGGGGTCTCAGTGCAGGGGATGGGACAGCCGTGGGGGCGGGAGGCTGGACACCACTGTGGGGGAGGGGATGGGGGTCTCAGCACAGGGGATGGGCCAGCCGTGGGGGAGTGGGAGCGGCTCCGGGGAGGATGGACGCAGACCCCTGGAGCTACGAGGGGACGAGCTGCTGTTTCCTGTTATGGGGTGCAGGGCGGGGGCCCTGTGGGGAGAGCCGCCCCTGTTGGGGTGGGAGGAGACATGACCAGGCCCAGCGAGGCTCCGGGGGGCACCCTGGGAGCAAGGGGGGAGTGGCTCCGGGAGGGCCCTGGGGGAGAGGGCGTAGGGGCAGGGGGACACCCCAGGGAGACAGCAGGGGATTCCGGGGGGCTCCAGGGGTGAGGGCACGAGGTTCCAAGGAGGCAGCGCTCCAGGAAAGACAGTGGGGGGACAGGGGGGTCTGGGGAGCTCCTGGGGGAGAGGGAGTGGGGGCAGGGGGGCTCCCACTCACCGTGGTCCAGCTTGTTGGCTTTGACGATTTTGACGGCGTAATCGGAGATGCTGGAGCACTCGATCTGCAGGGGGAGCCAGGTGTCAGTGGGGAGAGATGAACCCCAATAGCAACGCCCCCCACCCGGGGCAGGGGCTGAACAGGGAGGCTGGGGATGGGGCCCTGGGAGGAGAGAAATGGGCGCAAACCGTTCCCAGAGGGTGGTTATCAGAGGTTCCCAGTCAGGCTGGAGGAACGTAACGAGCGGAGTCCCGCAGGGATCGGTTCTGTTCAATATCTTCACCAATGATTCAGATAATGGCACAGAGAGGACACCGGTAAAGGCTGCAGACGATACCACGCTGGGAGGGGCTGCAAGTGCTTTGGAGGACAGGATTAACATTCAAAATGATCTGGACAAACTGGAGAAATGGTCTGAAGTAAATAGGATGCAATTCAGTCAGGACAAATGCAAAGTGCCCCACTTCGGAAGCAACAATCAGTCGCGCACACACAATGGGAAATGGCGGCCTAGGAAGGAGTCCTGCGGAAAGGGATCTGGGGGTCAGAGTGGATCACATGCTAAACATGTAACGCTGTTACAAAAAAGGTAATAAAAAAAAAAGGTTAAGTACATCAGAAGCAGGACACTGCTAAACAACCCGTGGGGCCCCTGGCCGATCTGGATACAAACGGAGGCTTAACGACGATAAAGTCATTGCGGAGAAACGAAATGAATTCTTTGCTTCAGTCTTCTCGGCTGAGGATGTGAGGGAGATTCCCAAACCTGAGCCGTCCTTTGTAGGTGACAAATCTGAGGAACTGTCACAGATTGAAGTGTCACGAGAGGAGGTTTTGGAATTAATTGATACACTTCACAGTAACAAGTCACCGGGCCCAGATGGCATTGACCCACGAGTTCTGAAAGAACTCCAATGTGAAATTGCGGCACTATTACCTACGGTTAGTAACCTGTCCTTTAAATCAGCTTCGGTACCCAACGACTGGAAGAGAGCGACTGTAACGCCAATATTTAAAAAGGGCCCTAGAGGTGATCCCGGCAATTACAGACCGGTAAGTCTAACGTCAGTACCGGGCAAATTAGTCGAAACAATAGTAAAGAATAAAATTGTCAGAGACATAGAAGAACATAACCTGTTGGGCAAAAGTCAACATGGTTTCTGTAAAGGGAAATTGTGTCTATTAGAGTTCTGTGAAGGGATCAACAAACATGTGGACAAGGGGGATCCAGTGGACGTTGTGTACTTAGATTTCCAGAAAGCCTTTGACAAAGTCCCTCACCAAAGGCTCTTACGTAAATTAAACTCTCATGGGAGAAGAGGGAAGATCCTTTCATGGATTGAGAACTGGTTAAAAGACAGGGAACAAAGGGTAAGAATAAATGGTAAATTCTCAGAATGGAGAGGGGTAACTAGTGGTGTTCCCCAAGGGTCAGTCCTCGGACCAACCCTGTTCAACTTATTCATAAATGATCTGGAGAAAGGGGTAAACAGTGAGGTGGCAAAGTTTGCAGATGATACTAAACTGCTCAAGATAGTTAAGACCAAAGCTGACTGTGAAGAACTTCAAAAAGATCTCACCAAACTAAGTGATTGGGCAACAAAATGGCCAATGAAATTTGATGTGGATAAATGTAAAGTAATGCACCTTGGAAAAAATAACCCCAGTTATACATACAATATGATGGGGGCTAATTTAGCTACAACTAATCAGGAAAGAGATCTTGGAGTCATCATGGATAGCTCTCTGAAGACGTCCATGCAATGTGCAGCGGCGGTCAAAAAAGCAAACAGGATTTTAGGAACCATTAAAAAAGGGGATAGAGAATAAGATGGAGAATATCTTATTGCCCTTATATAAATCCATGGAATGCCCACATCTTGAATACTGTGTACAGATGTGTGGTCTCCTCATCTCAAAAAAGATATACTGGCATTAGAAAAAGTTCAGAAAAGGACGACTAAAATGATCAGGGGGTTGGAAGGGGTCCCATATGAGGAGAGATTAAAGAGGCTAGAACTTTTCAGTTTGGAAAAGAGGAGATTAAGGGGGGATATGATAGAGGTCTATCAAATTATGAGTGATGTGGAGAAAGTAGATAAGGAAAAGTTATTTATTGTTCCCAAATAAGAACTAGGGGTCACCAAATGAAATTAACGGGCAGCAGGTTTAAAACAAATAAAAGGAAGTTCTTCTTCACACAGTGCCCAGTTAGCCTTCACAACCTCCTCAGGCAAGGAGTTCCACAGGTTAAGGGCTGGTCCCCACTTAGTCCGGACTTCGGACTAAGGTACGCAAATTCAGCTACATTAATAACGTAGCTGAATTCGAAGTACCTTAGTCCGAACTTACCGCGGTCCAGACGCGGCCGGAAGTCTCCCCCCGTCGACGCCGCGTACTCCTCTCGGCGAGCTGGAGTACCGGCGCCGACTGTGAGCACTTCCGGGATCGATCCCAGAACATCGATGGCGTGCCGCCGGACCAGCCGGTAAGTGAAGACTAGGCCTAGGACTATAACCAGGGTTTAAAAGAGAACATGGATACATTCATGGAGGGTTAAGTCCATCAATGGCTATTAGCCAGGCTGGGTAAGGAATGGTGTCCCCAGACTCGGTTTGTCAGAGGGTGGAGATGGATGGCAGGAGAGAGATCACTTGATCATTGTCTGTTGGGTTCACTCCCTGTGGGGCACCTGGCATTGGCCACTGTCGGTAGACAGGATACTGGACTGGATGGACCTTTGGTCTGACCCAGTACGGCCGTTCTTATGTTCTTATGTAAAAAGAGAACATTGTTCTGGGATGCATTAGCAGGAGTGTTGTAAGCAAGACACGAGACGTGATTCTTCCGCTCCGCCCTGATACGGTCTCAACTAGAGTATTGCGTCTAGTTCCATTTCAGGAAAGACATGGACACGTTGGAGAAAGTCCAGAGACTGTCCAGAAACAAAAATGATGAAAAGTCTAGAAAACATGAGCTATGGGGAAGATTGAAAAACTGGGGTTTGTTTAGTCTGGAGACGAGAAGCCACAAGTACGTAAAAGGTTGTTTCAAGGAGGAGGGAGAAAACTGTCCTCGTTAACCTCTGAGGACAGGACAAGAAGCAATGGGTTTAAGTTGCAGTCAGGGCGGTTTAGGTTGGACATCAGGAAAAACGTCCTGACTGTCGGTGGTGAAGCGCTGGAATAAATCGCCCAGGGAGGTGGTGAAATCCCCGTCGTTGGGGATTGTTAAGAGCAGGCTGGACAAACCCCCGGCAGGGACGGTCTAGACAATACTGAGTCCTGGACTGGAGCCCTCGCGAGGTCCCTTCCAGCCCTATGATTCTATGAAACCCCTGGGGCCAGCAGGGGGTTGGGGCCCAGGGCAGGGGAGCTGGAGGGGGGCCCCAGCCAGGCAGCAAGGGGTCGGGGGAGGGACTCACCCCGATGACCCGCTTGGCACCCGCCTTGGCCGCGAACATGCAGAGAATCCCGGTGCCGCTGCCCACGTCCAGAACCACCTTGTCCTTGAAGAGGTGCCGGTTGTGGAACATGGAGTTTCTGTAGGTCAGAGTGCGAACCTCGTCCTTCAGCATCTCCTGGGGGGATACGGGGGGGGTCAGCGGGGCCCCCAACCCCACCCAGCCCACTCCCACACCCTTCAGCATCTCCTGGGGGGTGAGCAGGGGCCCCCCAACTCCACCCAGCCCATGCCACTCATCCTTCAGCATCTCCTGGGGGTATACGGGGGTTAGCAGGGGCCCCCAACCACACCCCGCACTCCTTGGCCTGCGGCATCTCCTGGGAGAAAGGGGGCCACCCAACCCCCCCAGTGCACCTCATCCTCCAGTTCCTCTTGGGGGGGGGGACGGACAAGTGGCAGGGATGTGCCCATGAAGCCAGGCACCCCACAGGGACGTCTGCCCCCCCCCCCCCCGCGGCCCTCCCTCCCTCACTGACCTCATGGATGCCGAAGTGGGCGTAGGAGTCAAAGTATTAATCCCTTGGACGTCATCTCCTCGGCCGTGGGCTTCACGCTGCTCTCGGCCTGGGGGCAGGACACCTGGGGGCAGGGGGGGCTATGGTCAGACAGACGCCCCCAAACACACCGCAGGGATGGGGCTGAACCACAGAGGGCCAGCTGGTATCCACCCCCGACATCAGCCCCACGGGCCCAGCCCGGCCTGTATCCAACCCCCAGCTCCGACATCAGCCCCACGGGCCCGGCCGGTATCCAGACCCCACATCAGCTCCATGGTCCCGGCCTGGCATGTATCCGCCCCACAGGCCCAGCCCAGCCAGTATCCACCCGCCATGACCTGGCGCACAGGCCCAGCCCAGCCTGTAGCCCCCTCCATCCCCCACACCAGTCCCCGCATGGTGGGTCCACCCCCCTTCTGCAGGCCCCATGCGGAGCCCCCAGCACCAGACAGCACCACTCTGGGGGGCTGAAGGCCTGGCATCAGGAGACCCGGCCCCCCATCCTGCCCCCTCCCCTGGTGGGGTCCAGAGCACGTCTGCTTGGCAGGAACAATGCAGGGCTGGGACGCGTAGGCCCCGAGCCCCCCCATTCCAGCCCCCCGCAGAGCTGGGTCTCCCGTGCCCCACCTCCGTTCCCCCACCGACCGCACCCACAATGCACCGCGGGAGCTGGGGCTGGAGACCAAGTTAAGGAAACTGGGGAATTACTGGTTCCCCCCCCCCTCCCTCCCCTGCAGCCACCTGCCCACCCCCGGACACAGCCCCCCACCCCCACAGCCACCTGCCCCACCCAAGCACAAAGCCCCCAGTCCCCCCAGCAACTACCTGCCCCCCCCAGGCACATAGCCCCAATCACGCTCCAACAGCTACTCCCTGGCCCCCCGAGTTCCAACCATGCACACAGACCCCCGGCAGCAACCCACCCCCCTCAAAAACTCCCAGGCGGTAACCCCCATACAGAACACAGGGCCCTAGGAGCTTCCTATGGGACCCCCCTGAAGAGAACCCCCCAGAGCAGACACCCACTGCCCCCCTTGGGGTTGAGCAATGTGTGGGGGATGGGTCACAACCTGCCAGCAGAGGGGACAGACGCTCTGAGCTAGGATGGGGGGGTTCTGGATCCCTTTGGTTCCCCTCCCCATGGTTTATCTGACTCCGGCAGGGGGTTCTGGGGCTGGCTGCCACGGGAAGAGACCATCTGGATGGGGCAGGGCAAGGCCCAGGGGGGTCAGTAGAAATGGGGGCCAGCACTGGGAATGGGTCAGGGGTGGGGTGTCACTGGAAACGGGCCGGGGGAGGGGGGGTGTCACCAGTCAGCACTGGGAACGGGCCGGGAAGGGTGGCTGGGAACGGGCCGGGGGGAGAAGTTACCGGCCGGCCCTGGGGGTCACTAGCCCCCGAGCCCTGGCCTGGCCCCTCACTCAAAGGATATTTACATCTTCTATCGCAGTCTGCAGGCTCATCCCATTAGCCAGGGTGGCTACAAAATTCTAGGAGAAAGTAACGGAGACAAGTCAATGGGGGCTCGGGGACCGGGGGGCCGAGCCCCCCAGAGCCAGGGTCTCCCTAACACTGTGCCCGGGGCCACTGCACTCAACTGCCAAGGGAGGAGGGGAACAGAGATCGGGGGGGGGGGGGCTCCACCCCCACACAGAATAAATACTGAGCCAGGCCCGGAACAGAACAGCCCCCCAGCCCCGCCGGTGCCCTCCCTCCCGCCCCACAGCCCCTACCAGCCCAGCCCCCCCAGTGCCCCTCACTCCCACCCCCCCAGCCCCCTGCCAGCCCTGCCCCCCAGCGCCCCTCACTCCCACCCCCCAGCCCCTGCCAGCCCCACCCCCCCAGTGCCCCTCACTCCCGCCCCACAGCCCCTACCAGCCCAGCCCCCCCAGCGCCCCTCACTCCCGTCCCACAGCCCCTGCCAGCCCCGCCCCCCCAGTGCCCCTCACTCCCACCCCACAGCCCCGCCCCCCCAGTGCCCCTCACTCCCACCCACAGCCCCGCCCCCCCCAGTGCCCCTCACTCCCACCCCACAGCCCCGCCCCCCAGCGCCCCTCACTCCCACCCCACAGCCCCGCCCCCCCCAGTGCCCCTCACTCCCACCCCACAGCCCCGCCCCCCCAGTGCCCCTCACTCCCACCCCACAGCCCCTGCCAGCCCCGCCCCCCCAGTGCCCCTCACTCCCACCCCACAGCCCCGCCCCCCCAGCGCCCCTCACTCCCACCCACAGCCCCGCCCCCCAGTGCCCCTCACTCCCACCCCACAGCCCCTGCCAGCCCAGCCCCCCCAGCGCCCCTCACTCCCACCCCACAGCCCCTACCAGCCCAGCCCCCCCAGTGCCCCTCACTCCCACCCCACAGCCCCCCACCCCGCCGGTGCCGTCCCGAGGAGGTCGCGGGACCAGAAATCAGCCGCAGGGGCCCCGCGCTCCGCAGCGGTGGGAGATGGACGCGCCCCCCCCATACCCCCGCCCCTCCCCCCTCAATCAGGCCCCGCCCCCCCCCGCGGATCCGCCTCCCGGCCGCCCCCGCCCCTTTGTCCGCAGGCGTGAACCGCGTGGGGCCGCCGAGACCCCCCCCAGCTCAGCGCCCCCCCCCGGCCCCGACCCCCCCGGCCCCCCCCGCAGCTCAGCTCAGCGCCCCCCCCCGGACCCCGCCCCCTCCCCGCGCCGGCCCCCCCAACCCCCCCCGGCCCCGCCCCAGCTGCCCCCCCCCGGTCCCCGAACCCCCCCCGCGACTCCCCGCCCCTCCCCCCGCCGGGCCGCGCGCCCCCGGCCCCGCACGTGCCGCCCCGGCCCCCACCTCCATGGTGCAGTTGGTCGCCTCCGCCATCTTGCGAGCGAAGCGCAGAGAGAGCGAGAGCCCCGCCCCCCGCCGCTTATACCGGGGGAGGGCCCGGCCACGCCCCTCGGCCCCCATTGGGCCCCCGCATGAGCCATGGGCCCGCCCCTCCGGCTGGGCGGTGCCGTTGGGCCAGGTAGATGTCACTCATCGGGCCGGGTCCGCCCTCCACAAAGAAGGGGCGCTCCTATTGGGATAAGGAGGTGTCACTCAGCGTACCGGGCCCGCCCCCACAGCTAATACGTATTCTTATTGGGCGAAGGAGGTGTCACTCAGAGTGCCCGCCCTCATGCCCAGAGATGTACCTATTAGGTGAGGAAGGTGTCACTCAGCATTCCAAGCCTTGCCTCACAGCCTAGTGACGCTCCCATTGGCCAAGGGGGATTTCACTCACACTGTTGCCCCGCCCCATCCTCGCTAGGGCAAACGCCACTGGCCGCTGATCTCTGACAGACGGTAACAAGCCCCAACAGCCAAAGGAGAATGCTATTGGACGACGCAGGTGTCACTCAGGGACTCGCCTTCCCGGGCACCTCCTCAGGCAAATGCCATTGGTAGACGATGTGTCACTCAAAGTCTGAGCCCCTCCCCCATGCTGGGCTTGCGCGCTCACACTCGCAGGCCCATCAGACCCTGGCCCAGCTACCTCAGTGGAGAACTCTGGTGCCCGTCCCAGGCAGGGGATACGCCCCCTCCCGGCCACTAACCCCATTGGCTCGTTCCAGCACCCTGGCCCGCCCCCTGCAGTGATTGGGTGTGGGAGGTGCCTGTCACCTAGAGCCGAGCCCCGCCCCCGATACCCGGTGCTGCTGGGCCATGCTGCTCCTCTCCCCATCCCACGCCCTCCCCCACCACTGCAACACCCCTCACTGCATCCCCCCACCACGGCCACACCCCTCACTGCATCCCCCCACCACTGCATCCCCCTCCCCCACCACTGCAACACCCCTCACTGCATCCCCCTCCCCCACCACTGCAACACCCCTCACTGCATCCCCCTCCCCCACCACTGTCACACCCCCTCACTGCATCCCCCTCCCCCACCTCTGCAACACCCCTCACTGCATCCCCCCTCCTCCAATCCCTCTCACTCACTGCACCCCCACCACATCGCTGGGCTCCCTACTATAAGAACGGCCGTACCGGGTCAGACCAAAGGTCCATCTAGCCCAGTATCCTGTCGACCGACAGTGGCCAATGCCAGGTGCCCCACAGGGAGTGAACCAACAGGCAATGATCAAGTGATCTCTCTCCTGCCATCCATCTCCATCCTCTGACAAACCGAGGCTGGGGACACCATTCCTTACCCAGCCTGGCTAAGAGCCATTGATGGACTTAACCTCCATGAATGTATCCAGTTCTCTTTTAAACCCTGTTATAGTCCTAGCCTTCACAACCTCCTCAGGCAAGGAGTTCCACAGGTTAACTGGGCGCTGTGTGAAGAACAACTTCCTGGTATTTGTTTTAAACCTGCTGCCCATTAATTTCATTTGGTGATCCCTAGTTCTTGTATTATGGGAATAAGTAAATAACTTTTCCTTATCCACTTTCTCCACATCACTCATGATTTCATAGACTTCTATCATATCCCCCCCCAGTCTCCTCTTTTCCAAGCTGAAAAGTCCTAGTCTCTTTAATCTCTCCTCATATGGGCCCCGTTCCAAACCCTTAATCATTTTAGTTGCCCGTCTCTGAACTTTTTCTAATGCCAGTATATCTTTTTGGAGATGAGGAGACCACATCTGTACGCAGTATTCAAGATGTGGGTGTACCATCGATTTATATAAGGGCAATAAGATATTCTCCATCTATCCCTTTTTTAATGATTCCTAACATCCTGTTTGCTTTTTTGCCCACCGCTGCTCACTGCGTGGATGTCTTCAGAGAGCTATCCACGATGACGCCAAGATCTTTTTCCTGATTTGTTATAGCTAAATTAGCCCCCATCATATTGTATGTATAACTGGGGTTATTTTTTCCAAGGTGCATTACTTTACATTTATCCACATCAAATTTCATTGGCCATTTTGTTGCCCAATCACTTAGTTTGGTGAGATCTTTTTGAAGTTCTTCACAGTCTGCTTTGGTCTTAACTATCTTGAGCAGTTTAGTATCATCTGCAGACTTTGCCAGGTTTTGTTATTACCTTTGGAGTTTTTGGCTAGCCGGTCTTCAAACTCCTCTCTGGCTTTTCTTATTACATTTTTACACTACATCTGGCCGTGTTTATGCTCCTTTCTATTCACCTCACTAGGATCTGACTTCTACTACCCCCATTCCAACCCTCTCCCCTCTACTGCTCCACCCCATCACTGCAGCCTGCCACCACTGCCATCCCCCTCACTGCACATCCCTCTGCGCACACTGCAAGCCCCACCCTCTCACTGCGCTTCTCCCACTGCACCTCCCTCCCCATCCCTTAGTGTGCTCCCTGCCAAGGCCCCCTGGGTGCCCCCAACCCACCTCACCCCACACACTGCAATTCCCTTCCTCCATCATGGCAGTCCCGTCTTCCTGCCCCCCTCCCCCGCATCTCAGCACCCCACCCCAGAGGGGACTGCCCCTCCCACTGGATGCAGTGCAGGCCCCCCTCTATCTGGCCAGCAGCTGGGGGGGGGGGGTGGTGGCAGGAGAGACACAGACACACCAGGCGCTTTAATATTAAAATATATTGAAAATTCTTTATATAAAACAATCACTCGCCCCCCACCGCCCAAAACAAAAGTGGGGGGTCTCTCTCTGCTAGGGCTCCCCCAACCTGGGCAGGCCCAGAGATTTTGTGGGGCGGATTCTTCCAGCGACCCCCCCACACACACTCCCCCTGAGAATTCGGGGAGGGCTGGCTCAGTTTCCTGCCCCTCCCCCTGGACAGGTACCCCCTCCCCAAAGCCCCTGTCCTCCCCACCACGGCTGTGTTCTGAACCCTCGCCGCAAGGTGGGCTCTGGGGAGGGACCGGCCTTGTGACACCCCCCCCCCCCACTGCACCTCCCGTGGCCAGGGGCTGCTAGTCCAGGACGTCGAACATCTCGTCCTGTCCCGCGATGCTCTCCTGCCAGGGGTGGGGAGAGATTAGCCCCTAAGATGGGAGGAGGGTTATCCCAGACAGCCCCGCCCCCCCCAAAAAAACCCACCCCAGGGTCATGCAGCCCCTGCCCGGCAGACTGTGAGCCAGGGATCAACCCCAGCCTGCCTCCAAGCCCCAATCAGCACCCCACTTCCTGCTCGGGGTCCCCCCAGCCACCCACTGACTCCCCAACACCATAGACAGAGCCCCCTCCCCCACGTGCGCAGCTCCCCCCAGCCCACCCTGTACCCAGCCCCCGGTACACCCTGACCCCAGCCCCCACCCCCTTCCCTCCAGGCCTCCCGTACCCAGCCCCCCAGTATACCCTGACCCCAGCCCCCACCCCCCTTCCCTCCTGACCCCCCCAGTATACCCTGACCCCAGCCCCCCACCCTTTCCTTCCAGACTCCCCTTCCCAGCCCCTAGTACACCCTGATCCCAGCCCCCCACCCCCCTTCCCTCCTGACCCCCCCTTCTCAGCCCCCCCAGTATACCCTGACCCCAGCCCCCCACCCCCTTCCCTCCAGACCCCCCTTCTCAGCCCCCCAGTATACCCTGACCCCAGCCCCCACCCCCCTTCCCTCCAGACCCCCCTTCCCAGCCCCCCCGTACCCAGCCGCCCTGCTGCTGCAGCCAAGGCACGAACATGTCCATGTACTGCAGGCTGTAGCCCATCAGCGTCTGCACCGTGTGGCTGTTGATTCCCGCCACCTTCCGCGTCAGCTCCATGGTCAGGGCCAGCCGGGCAAGCTGGGGGCTGGGGCTGCCCGGGTCGGCCCGCGCGCTGTACACCTCGGCCAGCCGGGAGAAGCTGCGGTACGACAGGCGGGACAGGGAACTGCGGAGCAGCGGGTCAGCCTCGATCTGTGGGGGAGAGACCAGGGCTGGGCTAGCAGGGGCTGGGGGTCGGGAGGGGCACCGGCAGGGTTGGGGGGGTCACTAGGGCTGGACTAGCAGGGGGCTGCGGGGCGGGAGTGAGGGGCACCGGCAGGGCTGGGGGGGGGGGGGTCACCAGGACTGGACTGGCAGGGGGCTGCGGGGCGGGAGTGAGGGGCACTGGCGGGGCTGGAGGGGCTGCGGGGCGGGAGTGCGGGGCACCGGCAGGGCTGGAGGGGGCAGGGCTGGAGGGGCTGCGGGGCGGGAGTGGGGGCACCGGCGGGGCTGGAGGGGGCAGTGCCGGGCGAGCGGGAGTGAGGGACACTGGAGGGGCTGCGGGGCGGGAGTGAGGGGCACCGGCGGGGCTGGAGGGGGCAGGGCTGGAGGGGCTGCAGGGCGGGAGTGAGGGGCACCGGCGGGGCTGGAGGGGGCAGGGCTGGAGGGGCTGCGGGGCGGGAGTGGGGGCACCGGTGGGGCTGGAGGGGGCAGGGCTGGAGGGGCTGCGGGGCGGGAGTGGGGGCACCGGCGGGGCTGGGGGGGTCACCAGGGCTGGGCGAGCGGGGGCTGCGGGGCGGAAGTGGGGGCACCGGCGGGGCTGGGGGGGGCAGGGCTGGGCAAGCGGGGGCTGCGGGGCGGGAGAGGGGGCACCGGCGGGGCTGGAGGGGGCAGTGCTGGGCGAGCGGGGGCTGCGGAGCGGGAGAGGGGGCACCGGCGGGGCTGGGGGGGCAGGGCAGGGCTGGCAGGGGGCTGCGGGGCAGGAGCGGGGGCACCGGCGGGGCTGGGGGGGGCAGTGCCGGGCGAGCGGGGGCTGTGGGGCGGGAGTGAGGGGCACCGGCGGGGTTGGAGGGGCTGCGGGGCGGGAGTGGGGGCCCCGGCGGGGCGGGAGTGGGGGCACCAGGGCCGGGCTAGCAGGGGCTGCGGGGCGGGAGAGGGGGCACCGGCGGGGCTGGAGGGGGCAGTGCCGGGCTAGCGGGGGCTGCGGGGCGGGAGCGGGGGCACCGGGTCGGCACCTCGTCGTTGATGACCCCGGCTTGCTCCTCCAGCAGCGCCACCAGTCTCTGGATGACCTGCTCCTTGTGTGTCTCGCTGGCCGGCTCCGGGGGGGCTGCAGGAGAGACACAGGCCTGTGACCCAGAGCTGCCCCCGGGGGGTGGGGGGGAGGACCAAGCCCCCTGCTCACCTGGGGGCCCGGGGCCCGGCTCTGGGCTGAGGGGCCTGGCCACGACCCCAGGGGACCGGACCCCACTGGGGCTGCTGGCGCCGCTCCGCTGCTTCTTCACCAGCCGGTCCAGCTTCCGGGCCACGCGGGTGTAGAACTCCGGGTCCTCGGCCGCCCGGCCTGCGGAGAGAGCTGGGGTCAGGGCAGGGGGGAGCCCGGACGCCTGGGTTCTCTCCCTGGCAATGGGAGGGGACGGGGGTGTATAGTTTAGAGCAGGGGGGAGGGGCTGGGAGCCCGGACTCCTGGGTTCTCTCCCGGCCCCGTGGGTCTCTTACCCAGAGGCGGGGAGTCCGGCTGTGCGCTCAGGGTGTCCGTGCAGTAGCAGGGGGTGACTGGCAGGGAGTTGGGGGGTGCGGAGGGGCGAGGCGGGGGCTCTGTCTCCTCCCGGGAGGGGCCCTTCCTCCGCAGCACGCCCTTGAAGGGAAACCCCCGGCCGCGCTTGGGGCGCTCCTCCCCCCCCTGCTTCGGCCCTTCGTGGGGCTCTGCCCTGGGGTGCGGGGGGCCGGGGGGGTCCCGGCGGGGGCTGGTACGTCGCTGCAGCAGCCGCTTCATGCTGGTCTTAAAGCCGTGCTTGTGCTCCTCCGCCCGGTTGATCTTCTCGTGCAGGGGGGTCCAGGCCCCCCCCGGATCCGCAGGGCGCCTGCAGGGAGAGTGGGGGGCAGGGAGCTCTTCCCCAGAATGCATGTCCCCTCCTCCCCCAGTATATCCCCTCTCCCCCATCCTCCCACTCCTGCATGTCCCCCGCCCTGTATATTCCCCCCTCCCCCTGCCCCCCACACCTGCATATCCCCCTGCCACGTATATCCCCCCTCCCCAGCCCTCCACCCTTTCCCACATATCCCCCCCCTGCACCCAGACACCCCCCACCCCCATCTCCCCTCCTGCATATCCCACCTCCCCCACACACCTGCAGATCCCCCCCCATCCCTGGGCACCCACAGGCAACCCCTCCCCCATCCCTCCCCTCGCCCACATGCCCCCTTCCCTGGCTAACACCCCCCCAACCTGCACATTCCCCCCCTCCACCGCTGCCCCCCTCCTGGGGGGGGACTCCATAAGCTCTACCCCCCCTTCCCTGCATGTGCCCAGGGGGGTGAGCCCCGCCCCCCTTACCTGTGCGCGTAGCAGTGGGGGTCATGGTAGCTGCCCCCCACGTGCCCCAGGGGGGGCCGCTGGTCCAGAGCTCCCCGCAGGAAGGCCTCCAGCACCAGCCGCGTCTCCTCCTGCAGCCGGCGGCGCTGCTGGGGGGGCCCCGCCATGGCCCTGCCTGGGGGGGGGAAGAGGGGGTCAGACACGGGGCGAAGGGGGGGAATCTCTGTCCAGCCCCCCCCTCCCCACACACACACAACCTGTGCACAAGCCGGGCGACTCCCTGCCCAGCTGCGGGAAGGGGGGGGGGCAGGGTGCCGGGCTCCAGCTGCGATTTGCAGAGCCCAAGTTCAAGGCCACCCCGGATCACACCTATCGGGGGGGGGGGGCAGGCGTGTCACTCAACCCCCCCCCCACTTATCCCTCCCCTTTCCACCCCCCCACTGCTCCCCGTCCCCCCGCTGGCACCCCCTCCCCGCCACTGCTCCCCCCTCCGACACCCCCTTCCCAGTAACTACCCCCGCCCAGCCCCGCCCCTCTCAACTTTCCGAAGCGGGCGGGGGGGGGTCGCCCGAAACTTCACAAACTTTCTGAGCAGCAGGAAACGGAGCATGCACCGCCCCGTGGGGGGCGGGGCTTAGGGGCGGGGGCGGGGCACATAAGCCACGCCCCCTGACGTGTCCATTGGGCGCAGGAGGCGGTGGCGCCGCGAGATGCAAATGAGAGGAAAGGGATGGGGCCTTGCTTATTTGCATATAGAGAAACCGATAAGCTCCGCCCCCTTCCACGGGCTGGGCCCAGGGCGCTTTGGACCCCCTGGGAGGAGCGCGGCTGTGGAGAGAACCCAGGAGTCCTGGCTCCCAGCCCCCCCCTTCCCTGTGCCAGGCAGGGTGGCCCAGAACGGGAGCAAGTGGGGCAATTTGCCCCGGGCCCCACAGGGCCCCCCCCCCAGAAGATAGTATTCTGTAGTATTGCAACTCTTTTTTTAATGGAAGGGGCCCCCGAAATTGCTTTGCCCCAGGCCCCCTGAATCCTCTGGGCGGCCCTGGAGCCAGGGAGAGAACCCAGGAGTCCTGGGGAGGGGAGGGGAGGGGGGTCTAGTGGTTAGAGGAGGGGGAAGGGGGAGGATCTGGTGTCCCGGCCTCTCGCTCCCCCGGAAGGGGCTGCTGGGCTCTGGGGCACAGCAACATGGGGCACCAGGCTGGGCTGGGCAGTGTGGGGCCAGGCTGGGCTGTGGGGGGCTGGGCTGTGGGGGGCCAGGCTGGGCAGTGGGGAGCTGGGCTGTGGGGGGCCGGGCTGTGGGGGGCCAGGCTGGGCAGTGGGGAGCTGGGCTGTGGGGGGCCGGGCTGTGGGGGGCCAGGCTGGGCAGTGGGGGGCCGGGCTGTGGGGAGCCGGTCAGGCGCAGAGACACTCACGTGTCCGCGTCCGTGTGTCCGTCCTGCCCCGGGCCCAGGAGGCAACTGGCAGGGGAGCGGGGTGTCCCAGGGGGTGTCGAGGAGCAGCTGGCACCGGGGGAGGCAGACGCTGCTTCACACGTGTGACTGTGCGTGTAACACGCGTGCCCAGCCACGGGAGCAGCCGCCGTGCGCCCCTGGCCCCGACCCTGTCTGTAGCCTGCGACCCCCCCCACAAGGGCGCAGCTGAGAATAGTGCATGCAGCCCCCGTGCAACGCCTGCTCCTGGGCACGCCGGTCAGTGCCCCACGGCGCACGGCTGCTGCGGGCACAGGGCAGGACCTGGCCTCGCAGCCCGGCTGGGCTCCCGGGGCCTGGTTCACATCACCCAGAGCCAGGCGCATCTCAGAGCCGGGCGAGGGGACCCCGTATACCCAGCCCCCCGTGCCCCACCCCAGCGGGGACCCCGTATACCCAGCCCCCCGCGCCCCACCCCAGAGGGGACCCTGTAAACCCACCCCCCCAGCCCCACCCCAGAGGTGGCTGCATCTCCTGGATGGCTTCTGCCGAGGGGGGGTGTTGAGGCCTGGGGTGATCCCATGATCTGAACTCCCAGCCGCCCCACAATCAGCTGTGGGGGGAACGGGGGAACCCCCAGGAATCGCGGGGGGGGGGGGGCTGCGCCCCCACAGACCCCGGGCCCGGGGGAAGGAACCGGCACGGACACAAATTGTAACAAAGTTTGGGGATCACGTGACGTGCTGGGGCGGGGGAGTCATGTGACCTGGGGGGGGCGGATTCCATTTCTCTGAGCCGCTTCCTCGTCTGGAGAGTGCCAGGCAGGTACGGGGGGGGGCATTCCCTGCCCCCCCAACTCAGCCCCCCTGAGGGGACAGGCCCAGCCCCCAGCCCCTGCGCTGGGTGAGAGCCGGCCCGGCCCCCCCCATTCCCTGACCTGGTTGAGAGCCGCCCCCCCCATTATCTGCCCCCCCTCCCGAGAGGACAGTCCCCGCCCCCATTCCCTGCCCCCCAACTGAGCCCTTTCCTGCCCAGGGTGAGAGCCGGCCCCCCCGATTCCCTGCGCTGGGTGAGAGCCGGCCCGGCCCCCCCATTCCCTGTCCTGGATGAGAGCCGGCCCCCCCAACCCAGCCCCCCTTAGATGGGACAGGCTCCACCCCCATTCCCAGCCCCCCCTCCCCCGAGGGGACAGGCCCCGCCCCCATTCCCTGCCCCCGAACCCAGCCCCTATCCTGGGTGAGAGCCGGCCCCTATGCCCTGCTCCCCAACCCAGCACCCCCTGAGGGGACAGGCCCCGCCCCCATTCCCTGCCCCCCAAGCCAGTCCCTGCCTTGGGTGGGAGCCGCCCCCCCAAGGGGACAGGCCCCGCCCCCACGTGCCCCCTCTCTCCCCTAGGCGGCGCCCGGTGATGGGGACCCCGAAGCCGCTGATCGTGCCGTGGCTGCGGCAGAAGTTGGACGGTGGCTGCTACCCGGGGGTGCGGTGGCTGGACCAGGGGCGCACCCAGTTCCGGGTGCCCTGGAAACACGGGCTGCGGCAGGACGCCTCCACCGAGGACTTCCAGCTATTCCGGGTACCCCCCCCCAGGCCCTCTGCACCCACAGATATGGGGGGCAGGGCGATTCCTCGCCCCCCCCCCCCGGCCGTGGTGACCCGTCGTTGCCAGTGAGGGTGCGGGGGGCGGATCTCCAATGGCCGGGTTTATACCCCTGATCCCAGATTCCCCGCGTCCAGTAGCAGGGAGTTCCCCAGGCTGCTTTGCTTTAAAAAGCCTCCCCTTTTAGCAGGTGCCCTGTGGGCCCATCCTGTCCCCCCGCCCCCCATGCCAGGACCCAGCCCCCTCCCTCTGAACGGCTCCCCTGGCGGGGGCCTGCAGGCTGGGATCTCAGCCACTTCGCAGCCCTCGTGCCCTCCTGGGGGGTGGAAAAGTGAGGTCTGGAGGGACCCCGATTATGCCCCACCCCACAGCCTCCTCTAGGCCGCCCCAGCTGCCAAGTGCCTACGTCTCTTCCCCCCCCCCCGACCCCCCAGGACTGGGCCATTGACAGCGGCAGCTTCCGGCCAGGCCAGGATGCCCCCGCGCCCTCCGTCTGGAAACGCAACTTCCGCTCTGCCCTCAACCGGAAGCCGGGGATCCAGGTGCTTCGGGATCACAGCTCGGACTCCGCCGACCCCCACAAGGTCTATGAGATCCTGCCTGACGGGGCCCGGGCAGGTGAGGGGTTAGACGGGGGAGCCCGGGGCCGGGCGAGCAGGGGCTGCGGGTCGGGAGTGAGGGGCACCGGCAGAGCTGGGGGGCAGGGCTGGGAGGGGGCTGCGGGTCGGGAGTGAGGGGCACCGACAGAGATGGGGGGGGCAGAACCAGGCTAGCGGGGGCTGCGGGTCAGGAGTGAGGGGCACCGGCAGAGATGGGGGGGCAGGGCCAGGCTCCGGCCCTGCCCCCTCCCCCAGGGGCTGTGGGTCGGGAGTGAAGGGCATGGGGGGGGGGCTGTGCCCATCTCAAGCAGACACCAGTGTGTGGCTCAGGGTGGCCCGTGGCACTGTTCTCCCCCCCCCAGGTGCGGACGAGGCCCCCAGTGCTGCCGTGGGGGGCACCGAGGCTGACGCAAGCACCCAGCTCCTGGACAGGTCGGGGGGCAGCTTCTCCTCCAGCCAGGTCAGTGCTCCCGGGGGGCGGGGGGCAGGGCACAGAGTAGCCTGGGTCAGGGGTTGGGGAGGGGCTGCAGCGAGGGGAATGATTGATACTGGGGGGCCCTTCCCCTTAGTGACACCCCAAATTCTGCACCCCCCCCAGGACGAGGAGCTGGACGGCATTCTGAACTCACTGGCCCTCTCCGGCCCCGACGAGGGTGAGTGCCCCCGGGGGAGGGGGCAGGGCCAGAGGCCGGGGTGAGGGGCTGGCTATGCCAGGCTCTGCATGGAACCCAGGAGTCCTGGCTCCCAGCCCCCCCGAGCACTGGCCCTGTCATTTGGGTGAAGCTGCACCAGCCCCTAGGTTGGTGGCCTGACCCCAGGCCACTCCCTTCACCCCGACCCCTCATCGCTCCCTCGCCTCCCAGGCGGCGCCTTCTCCAGCCCCCCCAGCGCTCGGGCCCTCCTGCCCCCTCGCCGGTGCAGACGGCGGAGCCCCGAAGCAGTGCCGGGAGGCTGGGGTCGCTCTTGGCCGTAAAGCCCCCGCTCGCGCCTGGCACCGCAGTGACCCCCGTGTCTGTGCCGAGGAGACGGCCTGGACCCGCCGGCGCCGGTCCCATGGTCCAGCCCCCGGGCGGTTCAGCGCAGGGTTCGTTCCTGGGCCGGGGGAACCGGCCGGTCGTCGCCCTGCCCCGGCCTTTCCCCGCCGGCCGGAGCCCAGTGAACACGGCCAGCGGCAGGTTGGTGCCCCCCCGCGCACCCCCGCTCTTCCGGGCCCTGGGGCCAGCGAGCCAAGCTGAGTCAAGCCAGGCCGGGCCGAAGGGCTTCTCCTGCGAGGTCCTGCATCGCTTCGGCCGGCAAGGAACCGCCCCTCCTTCCTCTTCCTCCTGAGTCAGGGAGAGAACCCAGGAGTCCGGGCTCCCAGCCCCTCCCCCGCTTTAACTAGTTGACTTTCTGTTCCAGATGCTCTTGGCCCAGCACTAGCACCAGGTGCCCCGTATGCCAGTGACGTAGCAACAGGTGGGTAAATCCCCATCTGTGCCCCCCCCCCAGCTCTGCCGGTGCCCCTCACTCCCGACCCACAGCCCCTGCCAGCCCAGCCTGTGCCCCTCACTCCCGACCCACAGCCCCTGCCAGCCCAGCCCTGATCCCCCCAGCTCTGCCAGTGCCCCTCACTCCCAACCCACAGCCCCTGCCAGCCCAGCCCTGCCGGTGCCCCTCACTCCCGACCCACAGCCCCTGCCAGCCCAGCCCTGATCCCCCCAGCTCTGCCAGTGCCCCTCACTCCCAACCCACAGCCCCCTGCCAGCCCAGCCCTGATCCCCCCAGCTCTGCCAGTGCCCCTCACTCCCGACCCACAGCCCCCTGCCAGCCCAGCCCTGATCCCCCCCAGCTCTGCCGGTGCCCCTCACTCCTGACCCGCAGCCCCCTGCTAGCCCAGCCCCCCGCGCCCAGCCTGTGCCCCTCACTCCTGACCCGCAGCCCCCTGCTAGCCCAGCCCCGGGCTCCGCCCCTCACCGGTGTGTGTCTCTCCCCCAGGGGGCGGAGCCCAGCCCCAGGCTCCGCCCCTCACCGGTGTGTGTCTCTCCCCCAGGGGGCGCTCTCTTGCCGGGGTTCGGGGAGTTCCCTCCCCTGGTGCCGGCCCCCAGCTCCCTGGAGCAGCTGCTGGGGTCCAACGAGCTGAGTGAGTGTCCTGGTGCCCTCCACTGGCCACTGCTGGGGCTGCAGCCAGACTCGCTGGGGGTGGGGGATGGTCAGGACCCCTCCTCCGCCCTGTGTTACACCCACATCTCTGGGGCAAGGGGGACCGGCGGGTCTGTGTCAGGGGGCTATAAGGAGTTGGGGGGGCTCTGTTACTGGGGAATCTGGGGGATCAGGGGGGCTCTATTACTGGGGGATCAGGGGGCAGTGGGGGGCTGCTGGGGGGGCCTCTGGCTGTTACTGGGGGATCAGGGGGCAGTGAGGGGCTGCTGGGGGACTCTGGCTCTTACTGGGGGATCAGGGGGGCATTGGGGGGCTCTGGCTGTCATTGGGGGATCAGGGGCAGTGGGGGGCTGCTGGGGGGGCTCTGGCTCTTACTGGGGGATCAGGGGGCAGTAGGGGGGCTGCTGGGGGACTCTGGCTGTTACTGGGGGATCAGGGGGCTGCTGGGGGGCTCTGGCTGTTACTAGGGGATCAGGGGGGCATTGGGGGGCTGCTGGGGGGGCTCTGGCTCTTACTGGGGGGCCAGCGTCTCCCCCTTCACACACACTCTCTCCCCGCAGTGACGTTTTTTGAGGTGCGGGTCTATTACCGGGGGCACCTCGTGCTGCAGACGCTGGTCCCCAACTCGCAGGGCTTCCGGCTGGTGCCCCCCGGCCCTGCGCCCAGCCCCTGGCCCGAGCTGGCGGACGTGGTGCTGCCCGAGCCGGGGGTGCTGGTGGACCAGGTGCAGGCCTCGTACACGGCCCGGCTGCTGCAGGGGCTGGGGGCCGGGGTGCTGCTGCGGGTGCAGGGATCCTCCCTGTGCGCCACCCGCCTGGGGCGCCTCCACGCCTACTGGGGGCGCACGGAGACCCCCGAGCCGGGGGCCGAAGGCGGGGAGCTGTCCAAGGAGGGGTATACCCCCCTCTATGATCTGCCGCGCTTCGTCAGAGGTACGGGTAGAGGGAGCCCCCAGGGGGTGTGGCGGGGGGCATGCTTGGGGAAGCCCTGGGGGGATCCCTGCCCCCCCCACCTGGCTGATGCTCCCCCTTTTGCCCCCAGAGCTCATCTGCTTCATGGAGGGGCAGGGCAGCTCCCCCACCTACGAACTATGGCTCTGCCTGGGGGAGGCCTGGCCGGACACGGGGCGCCCCTGGAAAAAGAAACTCATCATGGTGCAGGTAGGAATCCGCCCCCCCGCCCCTTACCACTCCCCTCCCTGGTCTGCCTCTGGTGTCCAGCTCACTCCCTCCCTCCGCCCTGCTGGGGGGGGAGGGGGGGGGGATTCCCTCCTGTCCTCGCCCCCCCCACCCCCAACATAAAGAATGCCCGAGGGCATTTGGCCCTGGGGGAGAGGGGGCTTGGTCCATGGGGCGAGAGAGAGAGACCTGGAGCCCCAGCTCTGCCGCTCCCCATGGGGTGAGTCCAGCTGCAGGTCCTGGGGGGGGGGGGGGCTGGCACCGGCCGGGTTTAGATGGTTCTGAGCTGGCTCCAGCCGCTTAGCCCTGGGAATCGGTTCGGGGGGGGCTGGGAATCCCGCAAACGCCAATCTTCTCCCCCCCCCCCCCCAGGTGGTGCCCACGGCTCTGCAGACCCTGCACCAGCTGAGCCAGGCCAGGGGGGCGTCATCGCTGCGGGCGGAGGAGCTGGACCTCCGCATCTCGGACTCGCTGGGGGAGGCCGGGCTGCTGGAGGCCCTGCGGGGCTGGGAGGAGCGGATGGAGAGTCAACCCTACGGCTAGCCGGACGCTCGCCCTGCCCGACCCGACCGAACCCAGGCGTCCGGGCTCTTTCCCTCCCCCCTGCTCTAACCACTAGACCCCACCCCGAGCTGGGAGAGCGTCCCCCTTGTCTGTACCATCAGGCCACCCTGGCAGGGGGACTGGTTAGCTAGGGAGGCGGCCCCTCTGGGGTGGGACAGCCTGGTTCTCGTAGAGCCATAGGGCTAGAAACGCCCGCTAGGGTCAGCTGCTCTAAGCCCCCGTCCAGCCCAGACAGGTGTCCATGCGGCCCCCCTCGTCCCGGCCGTCGTCCGACTTTTCTTACCCCCTGAGGACATTTTCCTCTCACTGGGCTCTGCCCGAGGGTGACGCCGTCGCCTCTTGTCCTGCCCTCCGGGGTCCCTGGCGTTTTCATGGCAGCCTTTCCAGCCTTCTCTTCTCCGAACTTCACACACCCGGTCCCTTCGGGGAGGGGCTCCCGCCGCTTTACTCAAGGGGGTGACCGGACGTGGACACGGGACTCCAGCCGAGGCCTCACCGGAGCCGTGCGATACGATCGCACCCACAGGGGGAATTCTGCGCCGAACCATTAACGATTCCACGCCCCGTGTTTTCCAATTCTGCCTGGTTTTATTTGTCAAAATAACACTCTGTAATCACGCCACTTTCACCGATTTTGGTCATTTATTTCAAAATACCGGGCAGCAAGTCCGTCTGTAACAATACAGACACACACCAAAAAGAAAAAGGACTCGGGAAATGTTTTTTTTTTTTTGACAAATAGATTCCTTACTCGGCAAATTAACACAGAAATGTGAGTAAATTCGATTCAACTACACGAGAGAGCCGTATTTCCCGCCGCGCCAGGGGACGGAGGAGCGGAGGGAGAGGGAAGGAGCCTGTGAGTGAATCTGGAGGGTTGCGGGTGGGAAAAATATGGAACAGGGTTTGGGGGGGGCAGGTAGATTGTTAGGGAGTTGGGGAGGCTCCCCCAGGCAGACCATGACTGACCCCCTAGACTCTCCCATCCAGTCAGGCACATCTGCCCCCAATCCTAGGTGTCCCTGCACCCCGCCATTCAGCCCAATGCTGTCACCCCACTAGCTCCTGAACCCCCACCCATGTCCCCCCCAGTAGCCCTTCTGAAGCCCAGTCTGTGACACCCCCCAGTAGCCCCATGTGCCCCATACTGTCTGTGCAGAAAATCCGAGTTGTGCGCCAGGCATGAACGCTGCGCGTGCGAGCGCCGGCTGTGCTCTGGTAATGCGAACCCAAACCTGCATTTGCTTTTTCTTTTGCAACAGCATCGCGTTGCTGACTCACGTTGAGGCCGGGATCTGGCCCAGCTCCTTCTCCGCAGGGCCACTGCCAAGCCAGTTCCCCCCCTTCTGTATTGGTGCAGCGGGGTTTTGTTCCCTCAGCGCAGCACCTGACACTTGTCTCTGCTGAATTTCGGTTTGTCGGCTAGAGCCCAGTTCTCCCATTTATCAAGATCCCTCTGAACCGTAGCTGCATCCTCCAAGGTGTTGGCAACCTCCCAGTTTCGTGTCATCAGCAGACTGGAGGCACCTGCTCTCGAGTCCCACAGCCGACGACCCCATTCCCTCATTCCATTCCTAGCGACTTGTTTAACCAATTCCGGATCCCGCATTTCTCCGGCTTCCTCGGCAGGTTGTCATGTGGGACAAAGCCTTGCTAAAGTCCAGGTAGATGATGTCCACCGCGTTCCCCCAGCCACCGAAGCGGTTACCGCGCCAGAGACGGAAATCGAGCTGCCTTGGCAGGGTCGGTTCCTGGTGACTCCATGCTGGCTGCTGGCCATCCGCCCTTTGTCCTCCAGCCGTTCGCAAATTGAAGGTTTTCCCAGGGAGCGAAGTCTGGCTGACTGGTCGAGTTCCCCGGCGCCTCCTTTTGCCCCTTTCTAAAGACAGGCACCGCGTTGGCCCTTCTCCAGGCTTCCGGGACTCTCCTGTCCTCTGGGAGTTTGCCGTTATCACCACAGTGGCTCCGAGGTTTCTTTGCCCCCGGCACCCCCGACTTGAATTCATTCCGATTGGTCAGAAGATCTCGGACTTGTCCCGCTCTGCGTCCCGTCCCCTGGGGTAACGTCGCTAGGAAGACGGGAGCGAAGCTGGCTGGGAGCAGCGTCGCTTTCCCGTCATCTCCCGTTCCCAGCTCGGCTTCCCCCACGCCCCCAGCATTGGAGGGCGCCCCTACCCGCTAGCTCCATGGGGACATGCCCCTCCCTCCATTCGTCCGGGGACTGCTCTGGGGTGGGGCACGGGGGCTGGTTCTATGGGGACCCCTGGATGGGATGTGGCCCCTCTGGAGTGAGTGCGGGGGCTGATGTCTCCCCAGGGGGCAGCAGAGAGAACCTGCTCCAGGAAAGGGTGGGGTTTAGGGGGACTCCTTGTGCCTTGGCTGGGGGGCAGCCCCCAACCCTGCCCCCTAGTGCCAGCCCCCCAGACCTGGTATCACACGTGTCCCCCGCCCCAAGAAGAAAATCCAGAGGTAAGTGGCTAACGCAGTTTATGAAGAGACAGAAAGGGAGATACAGAGATGGGGGGCATCTGCACCAGGAGAGCTGGGGGTCGAGGGGGGCTGGATGAGAAGGTCCCCCCATTCCCCGGGGGGAGGAATCCAAATAAAAACATGCTAACATGAGTAAAATGGGGGAAGTCGGGGGGACAGTAGCCCACGCACAGGCCCCCCCCAGCCAGGCCCCCCCAAGTCCAGCCCAGCCGTATGTACAGAGTAAAACTGTTCCTGTTTAAAACCATTCAGAGTCTGGGGGGGCTGGGGGGAGGTCACGAGCGCCTCCCTTCCCTTTGCATAAGGGGGTCCGAGTTAGCTAGAGACGGAGATGGGGGGGTGGGCCCCCCGCCGGGCTCAGAGGGGGGGCATGGGTAGCGAGGCCTTGTCCAGCCCCCCCAGGTCCTTGGGGCCCCCCGGCTCCTCCTCCATGCGGCGTCCGTGTTTCCGGAAGTACTTGTAACGCTGAACGTACGCCCGTACCAGGTTGTTCACCTTCACCGGGTTGATTTCCCCGCTCCTGCTGTGGCAGATCTGGGGGGGGGACGACACAATGGGCGTCAGTGAGGGTGGGGGGCATCAAGCCTCAGCCCCCCAGCCCCGCCGGTGTCCCGCCGCCCCACCTTGTGCACGGCTTTGCGCAGGATGTCCTTGTATTCCTCCTTGGTGATCTCCTTCTTCTGGTAGTAGGGTTTGATGGCCAGCTTCACCTCCTCCACCGCCCGCTCCTGCGTGTGCAGCTTCTTCAGGTACTGGGGGGGGAGCAGGGGTCAGCACACCGGGGAGGGGCCCCCCCATCTCACCGCCTGGGACAGACTCCCCCACCACCACTACCACCATCGCTGCCAAGCTCACGACCTCCCCAGGGCATGGTGGGACCCCGCCCAGCCTTGGCCCCCTCCTCAGTGCTCAAACATCCCCCCCCCCACACACCCCACTAACCTTATCCGTGTCCCCGCGCCCGTCGGAGCTGGTGCTCCCGTCCCGCTTGCCCAGGTCGCTGCCGGAGCCGGTGCCGAAGAGCGTCCCGCTGCCAGCGCCCGCCGAGCCCGGGCCGAGGGGGCCAGGCAGCCCGGTGGGGGTCGGGGGGGTGGAGCTGCAGCCCACCAGGGGCAGGGAGCTGTGCAGCAAGTAGGGGGCGGCCGTGTGGGTGGGGGGCGGCGCGGGCGCCTGGGAGCCCGCCAAGGACGTGGAGGGTTTGGTGTGACTCAGGATCTAGGGGGAGAGAAGGTGATTAGTCTCAGCCGGGGGCCCCAGCGCTGGGGTGGGGCAGCCAGGGACCCCTCGCCCGGTGCTGGGATGCGGCCCCTCCGGGGGGGGCTGGGTAGCTGGGGTCCCCTTGCCCAATGTGGAGACGGGGCAGCAGGGGGGGCGGGGTAGACAGGGATTGGGAGCAGACAATCCCCCATGTGGGCCTTCAGCCGGGACGCTGGGGTTCCCAGGCCAACTTTCGGCTCAGTGAGCAAACTGGTGTCATGACATGGCCGGGGAGAGCACCCCCTATTGAGCCCCGCCCCACTCCCTGCAGCACAGCGCCCCCTACTGCCCTGCCCCACTCCCTGCAGCACAGCGCCCCCTACTGCCCTGCCCCACTCCCTGCAGCACAGCGCCCCCTACTGCCCTGCCCCGCTCCCTGCAGCACAGCGCCCCCTACTGCCCTGCCCCGCTCCCTGTAGCACAGCGCCCCCTAGCATCACACAGGGGCACCAGGCCCAGCCCTGCCGGACAGGGCGAGTGCCCCCTACTGCCCCGCCCCACTCCCTGCAGCACAGCGCCCCCTACTGCCCTGCCCCGCTCCCTGCAGCACAGCGCCCCCTAGCATCACACAGGGGCACCGGGCCCAGCCCTGCCGAACAGGAAGAGTGCCCCCTACTGCCCCGCCCCATTCCCTGCAGCACAGCACCCCCTAGTGCCGCACAGGGGCACCGGGCCCAGCCCCGCCGGCCGGGGAGAGCGCCCGCTACCTGGTTGGTGGCCTGGATCAGTTCATGGGCCTTGGCCCGGCTCGCGAGGTTGGCTTCCTCCATCTTGAAGAGCAGGGCGGTCACTGGGTGAGAGACGGCGGGGGGGGGGGGGTGTCAGAGCTGGGGTGGCCCTCACCCCACTGCTTCCCCCAGGACCCCCCATGCACAGGCAGACCCAACCCCCATGCCCTGCCTCCTCCATCCCAGCCGGGAGCTCCCCCTCCACCCCCCACAACCCAGCCAGCCCCCTGGGAGCACCCCTCTCCCCGTCACCTACGTGCCAGGACGCCGCTCGTGGTGCAGTCTACACCCCCCTGCAAGTTCCAGGCCATGGGGGCCGGGGGCGGGGGCAGGGCGCGGGCGGGCTCCTCCTTGGGCTCGGAGAGGCTGTCGGCCTGGGGCTCGCCCGCCGGCGTCCTCTGCTGCTCGCCGGGCACAGGCACGGCCGCCTCCTCGGGCAGGAAGGAGACGTCGGGCGTCTTGCAGCTGCTGTCCACCGTCTGCGAGTCGGGGGTCAGTTCCTGTTCGGCCGGGGCGGGCGGCGGCTTGGGCGGGGGGCTGAGTGGGGAGCCGGAGCCCCCCATCGGCTCTGGGGCGGGAGCGGGCGGGCTCCCGGCCCCCTGGCTGCAGCTGTCCGCCTTCGACTTCTTCAGCCCCGTCTTGGCTTTCAGCTTCTTCTTCTTCTTGGCCTCCGAAGGCCCCTTGGTCTTGGCCCCCGGCCCCTTGGCCTTCTTCAGCCCTGCCTTGGCCTTCAGCCCCTTGACCTTCTTGGCCTTCACGCCCGGCTCCTTGGCCGGCTCCGCCTTGGCGTCGGCCCCGGGTCCCTTCTCCTCCGGCTTGAGGAAGGGCGAGCGGCTCTCCTTGTCCCGGCTGAATTTGATGCCGATGGAGCCCCCTTCCTTGCCGGAGACCGTGGTGCTGCTGACGCCCTCGCGGATCAGCACCGCCACCTTGGACTGCAGCTTGACCTTGCGGCCCGAGCTGCCCGCCTTGCTGCTGTCCTTGTGCCCGGCCTTGGCTTTCCGGGGGGGCTTCTCCCGCTCCGGCCGCGACTTCTCCTTCTCCGCCTTGCCCGCCTCGGGCGCCGACCGGCCCGGCGCCTCCTTGAACCTCTTCTTGGACTTCTCGCGGGGCGCGGGGCGCTCCTCCGGGTACCCCCGCTTCCGCTCCTTCTCCTTGGGTGGCTTGGCCTCCTCCTCCAGCCGCTCCTTGCGGGGCGGCCCCCCTTCGCCCTTGCCGCCCAGGTGCCGGGGCCCCTCAGCGGGCTCGCGGTCTGAGAAGCAGCCCTCGAAGCTCAGCCCCTCCGAGTCGTAGAGCACCTCCCGCTTGGCTGGCTCCGGGGAGCCGTCCTGCCGGCTGACCGTGATGGTCCTCTTGATGGTGAACAGGTCGGTGTCGTTGAGGTCCTGGATGGAGGGCGGCACGACGGTGCGGGCGTCCCGCCGGCGCTCCTCTGCCTTGGGCTCCTCCAGGACGTGCACCTCGCGCTGCTTGTCGCGGGGCGGCCGCTTCTCCCGGGAACGGGAGCGCTGCTGCTTCTTCTTCTTCTTGCCGCTGCCGCCGTCCCGGTGCTTCTCCTTGTGCCGCGCCCGGCTCCCTGAGCGCGAGCGTCGGCCCCGCCGCCTCTCCCGCGACCGCCGGTGCCGCTCCGAGCCCATGGCTGAGAGGCCAGTGCTGAGGGAGGGCGACCAGGAGCGGGAGCCGCGCCGGCGGGACCGGGAGCGGGAGCCGCGCCGGCGGGACCGGGAGCGCCGACGTTCCTTGGACTTCGAGCGCGACTTGGATTTCTTCTTGGGGGGCCAGGGGCCAGCGCGGGGCTCCTTGGCCTTGGGGGGCCGGCGCTCGCGGGAACGCTTGGCCTTCTTGCGGGAGCCGGAGCTGGAGCCCGAGTGCTTGGGGGAGTCGTGGCGGTACCGCTCTCGGCGCTGCGTCAGGATCTTGCGCCGCAGGTCGGCAGCCGCCTTCCACCGGGGCTCGGGCTGGCTCTCGCCGAAGTCCCCCTCCTCGTCCGAGTCGGCGTGGAGAGACAGGAAGTCGTCCCCCTCCGCCACCCGCAGGGGGCGCTGCTCAGCCGGCCGGCACCGGCTGCGGAAGAGACGGATGGGGCTGTAGCGTTCGTCCTCCGGCTGCACGATCTCACCTTCCTCGATCTCCGAGTCGGCACCGGCCCAGTCCAGAGAGGAGCGCCGCCCACCCCGGTGCCGGCCCGCCTTGGGGCCCTTCTCCCCCCGCGCCGGCGCCTTGGGGTTTCCGGCCGTCACCACCTCCAGCGACACCTTCCCTTCCAGCTTGGGGTTGGCCTCTGCCTCCGAGCGGCTCTTGCTGGCGAGGTCCACCACAAAGACGCGGCGACGCGGCTCTGGGGGCGGCTCGGGGGCCCCGTCCGATTGCTCCGAGGCATTCTCCTCCTCAGGCAGGGTGGAGTCGGCCCCAGCCGCCGGTTCCTTTTCAGGGCGTCGGCCGCCGGCCACCGGGGCCTCGCTGGGCTCCGCCTCTTCCCGCCCCTTCTCCGAGCCGGGGAAGTCCTGGCTCAAGCTGTTCTCGTCGTAAATGCCGGCCAGGGTCTCCGAGATGCGGCTGATGCTGTGGGACATGTCGGGCCGGGGGGCGGCCGCATCGTCCTCTTCTTCCTCCTCCTCCTCTTCTTCCTCCTCGTCGGGGGAGGGGCTGCTGCGGGAGGAGCTGGGGTTGGACCCAGTGGGGTCGAAGGGGTCGTATTTCTGGTCCTGCTGCTTGCCGGGCGAGGCCGCGTAGCCGAAGTCTCCACCGGGGTTGTCCTCGTCCGTGGGGTGGAAGGGATCATAAATATCCAGGTCTGGCGAGCGCAGGGGGCAGAGGTTGCTGTCCCCGCCCCCGGGGGGCGCCGCCTGCTGGGAGGAGGAGGATGACGACGAGGAGGAGCAGGAGGAGGAGGAAGACGAGCTGGAATCGGCCTTTTCCAGGGCGCTGGCGGGGGGCGGCTGGGAGCGCTGGGCCTCCGGGTCCCTGCCTGCTGGGGCCTGGGGCCGCTGCTGCCCGTTGGAGACCCCCGTGCCGGTGCCCAGGGCCACCGCCCAGCGGCCGGGGACGCGCCGAGTCCTGCCCGTGCCGGGGAGCGGGGCTGCGCCCCCACGAGTCCTGTGTGGCCACTTAAGGTCCAGGGGGCCGGAAGGCGGGGCCAGGGCGACGGGGAGGCTGCCGGCTCCTCTCCAGCGCGGGGCCGAGGGGCTGGGCAGGGAGACTGCAGGGAAATGCAAAGAGGAGGGATGGGGGTGGCAATGGAACCAGCCTGGTACCCCCCCACCACCACCACCACCAATCATCTCGCATGCTCCTAGAGGGGACAGGCCCCATGTCCCATTCCCTGCCCTGGGGTTGGATGGGAGACGGCGCCTCCTAGAGGGGAAAGGCCCCATGTCCTGTTCCTTGTCCCCCAGAGCCAGCCAGTCCCCGCCCTGGGGCCGGATGGGAAACGGCGCCCCCTAGAGGGGACAGGCCCCATGTCCTGTTCCCTGTCCCCCAGAGCCAGCCAGTCCCCGCCCTGGGGCTGGGTGGGAGCCGGCGCCCCCTAGAGGGGACAGGCCCCATGGCCTGTCCTCCCCACCCCCGTCCCTACCTGATTTGTGCACTCTCCAGGCCCGCTCTCTCCTGAAGATACCGGACGCAGCAGCCACGTCCCCCAGCCGCACCTCGGCCACCAGCTCCACCTCGTCCGGCTCCGTGTCCCCGCTGTCAGGAGGAGGAGAGGCCGGTCAGAGCTGGAGGGGGGCTTTGCACACCGCCCTGAGGGCTGGGGGGGGCCCCTCCCCTTATGGGGCTCTGTAACGTGACTGGGCCTCTGCTGAGACCAGCAAATTCATGTCATCCACAACCCCTCCCCATTCCGGTCACACACCAGAGAGAGACCTCAGCCCCCCACCCCCACGCCTTAGCCCCTCTGACAGTCCCTTTCTCCAACCACGAGCCCCCCACTCCCCTCCCAAAGCCAGGGATGGAACCCAGGAGTCCGGGATCCCAGCTCCCCCGCTGTGACCCCACTCCTCGGATGTCCCCCCCAGCTGGGGTGCACGGGACCTGCCCTTACCAGATGCCCGGGGGCCCCAGGAGCCCCTCGTCTCCCAGGAGGAGCCGGGTCTGCATGGAGGCGGCACACGACCTCTGCAGGAACTGCAGGGCCCCCGCCAGGCCGGAGAACAGGCCCATGGCCTCGGGGACCTGGGGAGAAGAGGACAGAGGTTGGGCAGGGCCGGGGGGGGGCCGCCCCCTCTCCACCACTACAGCCCCCAGGGTTGCCCCTTTGCAGCTGCTTCCCAGGCCGTGGCTCCCAGCATGCACAGCACCCCACCACTGGGATGGGAAAGAGCAGTGCATGCTGGGATTCGGATACCCCCCTGCGCCCTCCACACAGAGCTGAGGGAGCAGTGCATGCTGGGATCCGGATCCACACGCATGGAGCTGAGGGAGCAGTGCATGCTGGGTACATGGAGGTGAGGGAGCAGTGCATGTTGGGACCTGGATCCACACGCATGGAGCTGAGGGAGCAGTGCATGCTGGGTGCATGGCGCTGAGGGAGCAGTGCATGCTGGGTACATGGAGCTGAGGGAGCAGTGCATGCTGGGACCTGGATTCACACACACACAGAGCTGAGGGAGCAGTGCATGCTGGGATCCGGATCCACACACAAGGAGCTGAGGGAGCAGTGCATGCTGGGATCTGGATCCACACACATGGAGCTGAGGGAGCAGTGCATGCTGGGATCCGGATCCACACGCATGGAGCTGAGGGAGCAGTGCATGCTGGGTGCATGGAGCTGAGGGAGCAGTGCATGCGGGGACCCAGATCCACACACATGGAGCTGAGGGAGCAGTGCATGCTGGGACCTGGATTCGCACACATGGAGCTAAGGGAGCAGTGCATGCTGGGTGCATGGAGCTGAGGGAGCAGTGCATGCTGGGTGCATGGATCCACACACATGGAGCTGAGGGAGCAGTGCATGCTGGGTACATGGCGCTGAGGGAGCAGTGCATGCTGGGACCTGGATCCACACACATGGAGCTGAGGGAGCAGTGCATGCTGGGTACATGGAGCTGAGGGAGCAGTGCATGCTGGGACCTGGATTCACACACATGGAGCTGAGGGAGCAGTGCATGCTGGGACCTGGATCCGCATGCATGGAGCTGAGGGAGCAGTGCATGCTGGGACCCACAGTTCCCAGTGGCTGGCACACTGAGCACAAGGGCGGCTGGCGCCCCTAGTCCCCACGTGCTGGGGGTCAAGGCTGATCAGGGTCACTCACGGTGCTGCTCCGGTCACATGTGCCCATGGGGTCCCCGGTGCCCCCCTTGCCACTGCCAGATCCAACCGCCCGGGGGTTCCGGCACCATTTCTTCCGGCTCATCTTCTTCCTCTCCGCATCTGCAACAGGGACACAGGGTCGGCCCCGCTGCTCTCGGGCCCGTGGCTGGGGGTGCCCCTGTCCCATACCCCGGGGGTGCAGATGGGGAAGCCATCGGGTCTGGCTCACAAAGGAGGCAGAGGCTGGGTATCCCAGATTCAGGGCCGGACCCGATCCCCGGCTGCGAGGCTGGTTGTCCCCGGGCCCCCACCCCGCTGTGCCCTGGTCCGTACCTTTCTCGCCGGCCCGGCCCGGCCGCTCGCTCTGGAAGCTGCCGCTCACCACCTGCTGCAAGGCCTTCTGCTGAGAGAGGGGGTCAGTTAGCCGGGGCTCTCCAGCCACCCCCCAAAGCGCGTCCCAAGCTGGGCTGGGAACACCGGACGGGCTGTCCCCTGGCCCAGCCTCCACCCACTGGAGGCGCCCCAGGCAAGGAACGCCCAGCGCAAAGGGAGGTACCAGGATCACCCCAAAATGGGACCCCACCTCAGCAGAAGTGGAGCGGAGCAGTGCATGCTGGGACCCGTAGTTCCCAGGCCCCACACACTGAGCGCGAGGGAGCAGTGCATGCTGGGATCCGCAGTCCCCAGGGCCTTCCAGACACTGAGCACAAGGGAGCAGTAGATGCTGGGACCCATAGTTCCCCCACCACATCCCATCCAGCAACAGTTGTGTCCCCCAGATGCGGCTGCACCATGCCAGGCCCCTGGAACTGGGTGGGCAGCACAGAGCCATGGATCTTACCAGCACGATGACTTGTCCAGTGCAGAGAGCACCCGGCTGACGCGGCTCCCTGTCCGGGGGGCATCGCTCGGCCGCCCCTGCTCCTCACTGCCCCCCACTGGATCCTCTGGTGCCGGGGGAGGTGGATTCTCCTCCTCTTCCATGGCCACGGGCGGAGAGGATCCTACGAACAGGGAAGGTGAGCGAGGTCACCAGCTACCACCACCACCAGCAATGCAGCCACTGTGCCCAGCCTGGCTCCCAGCCCCCCTGCTCTAACCACTAGACCCACTCCCCTCCCAGAGCCAGGGAGAGAACTCAGGAGTCCTGGCTCCCAGCCCCTCCCAATGCTGCCCTTGGGTCCTCTTCTAACGTCAGAAGAGCTTATCCGGGCTAGGGGCATCCATCCTAAGGCCAAGCACCGTCTCCTCAATCCCAACCCGCAGCCCGGATTAGGGCAGCGCCCCCCAGAGAGGAAAGGGCCCGTTTCTCCCCCATGCCAGGACATGCCTCTGCCCAGTACGGGCTGAAGCTGTGAGCTCAACAGGGAAAATAGAGCCACAGGGTCCCCTCTGACCTGGGCGCCCCATCATGGGCCCCCCGCCCCTTTGCTGTGTGGCTGAGCAAGAGGCGTGGGGGGGGGGCGGGGGCAGAGATAGCCACTGGCCTTTGTGCACCAGCTCAACTCAGCAGCCTGCCCTAGGATGTGGGGTGAGGGCGCGGCTTCCTTCCCCTGCCCGGAGAGGGGGGCAGACCATCACCCCCACTTCCCAGCCACCCCAGCAATTCCCCTCCCTTTCCAACCCGCACCCACTCCCTTAGCCCTGTCCCTCCTTCCTCCCTCATCTCCTCCAGCCCCCCACTCCCCTCCCCCAGATTAATGACCCCACCATTAGCCGCCCCATTATCCCGTCTTCCTTCTCCTTCCCCCACTGGCCTCCAATCCCCATCCCTAGGTTCATCCCCCCCCCCCCATTAACCCCAGCCCCCCCTTGTCACACCACCACCATGGCTGGTCCCACATTAACCCCTTCACCTCCACAGCCCCTGCTTGGAACCCCCTATCCCATCCCATCCCACCCCCCATGCTGTATCCACCCCCCATATAACCCCTCCCCCCATACCTCCTTCCTGCACCCACCCATGCCCTCTATAATCCCCTCCCCTATGCTGCACCCCATCCCCTTTCTACATCCCATGCTGTATCCACCACCCCCAAGGCCCCCACAGCCCCTCTCCCACACCGTGTCCCCTCGTCTCCACCTACAGCACACCCCCTCTCCTTCCCACCCCCTCACACTGCCCCCCTTCCCATTCCCTTGCTATATCCACCCCCACATCCAAGGCCCCATATAACCCCCTCCCCTTCCTGCCCCCATGCTGTATCCACAACCACCATGCTCCCTATAACATCCTCCCCCACACTGTACCCCCTCCTCTCCACCTACACTACACCCCTTACATACCCCCACATAACCCCTCCCCCCACGCTGCCCCCTTCCCTTTCCCATGCTATATCCACAACCACCCCCAAGGCCCCCCTACAACCTCCTCCCCTTCCCACCCCCATGCTATATCCACCCCCACATATATAACCCCCTCCCCCGACACTGCACCCCCTTCCCATCCCAACTATATCCACCACTACCCCCATACAAACATACACCCCCTCTCCCCCACACTGCACCCCCACTATATCCACCCCCATTCCCCCATATAACCCCCTCCCCCAATACCCCCACTATATCCACTACCCCCTTCCTGCCCCCCACTATATCCAGCACCCCATACAACCCCCTTCCCCATACCGCACTCCCCAGAGCCCCATGTAACCCCCTCCCCCCACACCCCCACTATATCCAGCACCCCATACAACCCCCTTCCACATACCGCACCCCCCGAGAGCCCCATACAACCCCCTCGTCCCTTTCCCGACCCCCCACTATATCCACTACCCACTTCCTGACCCCCACTATATCCAGCCCCCCATACAACCACCTTCCCCCATACCGCACCCCCCAGAGCCCCATGTAACCCCCTCTCCCACACCCCCACTATATCCAGCCCCCCATACAACCACCTTCCCCCATACCGCCCCCCCAGAGCCCCATGTAACCCCCCCACACCCCCACTCTATCCAGCCCCCCATACAACCCCCTCCCCCATACCGCACCCCCAGAGCCCCATGTAACCCCCTCCCCCCACACCCCCACTCTATCCAGCCCCCCATACAACCCCCTCCCCCATACCGCACCCCCAGAGCCCCATGTAACCCCCTCCCCCACACCCCCACTCTATCCAGCCCCCCCATACAACCCCCTCCCCCATACCGCACCCCCAGAGCCCCATGTAACCCCCTCCCCACACCCCCACTCTATCCAGCCCCCCATACAGCCCCCTCCCCCATACCGCACCCCCCAGAGTCCCATGTAACCCCCCCCACACACCCCCACTGTATCCAGCCCCCCATACAGCCCCCTCCCCCATACCGCACCCCCCAGAGTCCCATGTAACCCCCCCCACACCCCCACTGTATCCAGCCCCCCATACAGCCCCCTCCCCCATACCGCACCCCCCCAGAGTCCCATGTAACCCCCCCCACACCCCCACTGTATCCAGCCCCCCATACAGACCCCTCCCCCATACCGCCCCCCCAGAGCCCCATGTAACCCCCTCCCCCACCCCCCCACTGTATCCAGCCCCCCCATACAACCCCCTCCCCCATACCGCCCCCCCAGAGCCCCATGTAACCCCCTCCCCCACCCCCCCACTGTATCCAGCCCCCCATACAACCCCTCCCCCATACCGCCCCCCCAGAGCCCCATGTAACCCCCACCCCCCCACTGTATCCAGCCCCCCATACAACCCCCTCCCCATACCGCCCCCCAGAGCCCCATGTAACCCCCTCCCCCCCACATCCCCACTCTATCCAGCCCCCCATACAGCCCCTCCCCCATACCGCCCCCCCAGAGCCCATGTAACCCCCTCCCCCACACCCCCACTCTATCCAGCCCCCATACAACCCCCTCCCCCATACCGCACCCCCCAGAGCCCCATGTAACCCCCTCCCCCACACCCCCACTATATCCAGCCCCCCATACAGCCCCCTCCCCCATACCGCACCCCCCAGAGTCCCAGTAACCCCCCCCTCCCCCACCCTGTATCCAGCCCCCCCATACAACCCCCTCCCCCCACACCCCCCAGAGTCCCATGTAACCCCCTCCCCCCACACCCCACTGTATCCAGCCCCCCATACAGCCCCCTCCCCCATACCGCACCCCCAGAGCCCCATGTAACCCCCTCCCCCCACACCCCCACTGTATCCAGCCCCCCATACAGCCCCCTCCCCCATACCGCACCCCCCAGAGCCCCATGTAACCCCCCCCCACCCCCAACTGTATCCAGCCCCCCATACAGCCCCCATCCCCCATACCGCACCCCCAGAGCCCCATGTAACCCCCCACCCCCCCACTCTATCCAGCCCCCCATACAACCCCCTCCCCCATACCGCCCCCCAGAGCCCCATGTAACCCCCCCCACACCCCCACTCTATCCACCCCCCCCATACAGCCCCTCCCCCATACCGCACCCCAGAGCCCATGTAACCCCCCCCACACCCCCACTCTATCCAGCCCCCCCATACAGCCCCCTCCCCCATACCGCACCCCAGAGCCCATGTAACCCCCACCCCCCCACTCTATCCAGCCCCCCATACAACCCCCTCCCCCATACCGCCCCCCCAGAGCCCCATGTAACCCCCCCCACACCCCCACTCTATCCAGCCCCCCATACAGCCCCCTCCCCCATACCGCACCCCCAGAGCCCCATGTAACCCCCTCCCCCACACCCCCACTCTATCCAGCCCCCCATACAACCCCCTCCCCCATACCGCACCCCCAGAGCCCCATGTAACCCCTCCCCCACACCCCACTCTATCCAGCCCCCCATACAACCCCCTCCCCCATACCGCCCCCCAGAGCCCCATGTAAGCCCCTCCCCCACACCCCCACTCTATCCAGCCCCCATACAACCCCCTCCCCATACCGCACCCCCAGAGCCCCATGTAACCCCCCCCCCCACCCCACTGTATCCAGCCCCCCATACAGCCCCCTCCCCCATACCGCCCCCCCAGAGCCCCATGTAACCCCTCCCCCACCCCCCCACTGTATCCAGCCCCCCCATACAGCCCCCTCCCCCATACCGCACCCCCCAGAGCCCCATGTAACCCCCTCCCCCACACCCCACTGTTATCCAGCCCCCCATACAGCCCCCTCCCCCATACCGCACCCCCAGAGCCCCATGAACCCCCCCACACAGCCCACTGTATCCAGCCCCCCATACAACCCCCTCCCCCATACCGCCCCCCCAGAGCCCCATGTAACCCCCCCCACACCCCCACTGTATCCAGCCCCCCATACAGCCCCCTCCCCCATACCGCCCCCCCAGAGTCCCATGTAACCCCCCCCCTCCCCCACCCTGTATCCAGCCCCCTACAACCCCCTCCCCCACCCCCCACTGTATCCAGCCCCCCATACCGCCCCCCATGTAACCCCCGCACATCCCCCTCCCCCCGGTTACCTGCGCGCGCGGGGCCCGGCCCCTCCCCTAGGACAATGGGCGCCGCTGCCCGGCCCGGCCGCCGCGGCCGCCGCCATCTTACCCCGCTCCCCGCTCGGCTCCGGCTCCGGCTCGGCCGCTGCGGCGCCGCGGGGCCGATGGGAGATGGAGTCCGCCGCCCCTGGCGGGAGGGGGAGGGGAACTACCGCTCCCGGCATGCCCCGCGGCCCGCCCGCCGCCCAGGCCGCGCCCCCGCCGCGCGGGGCATGCCGGGAGGTGTAGTCCGGATCCCCCCCACCATGACTCAGGGGCCCGGCGCCTGCCTTTCCCATCAGGCTCCGCGGCCGCCCGCCGCGCGGGGCGCTTCCCCTCCCCCGCCCGCTCCCCGCGGGGCGGGACTACGTGTCCCAGGGAGCTCCGCGCCGCCCTGCCGCGGGCAGCCTGGGAGAGACGGGGCTGAGCGGCGGCGGGGGAACCGATCCCACCATGCCTTGCGGGAGCGCCCCGGTGCTTCATGGGAGTGGTAGTTTTAGCGGTTGGGCGTCCGGGAGTCCGTGTCGAGTCGCGACGTCATCGCAGTGTCGTGACGTCACATTGCCATGGCACCGCGCTGTGACATCATCCCCAAGGCGCTGTTGTGATGTCATCCCATCCCACCATTACGTCATCCGCGGTCACATCATCCCCCGGGTCTCCGCCCCCTGATGTTATCACCCCCCTGCCCACTGCGACATCGTCTTCCCGAGACACTGCTGTGATGTCACCCCCCCACTCCATGACATCATCCCCTGGGATTCCACCTCCTCATGTCATCACCCCCCCAACTATGACATCGTCTTCCCGAGACACTGCTGTGATGTCACCCCCCCACTCCATGACATCATCCCCTGGGATTCCACCTCCTCATGTCATCACCCCCCCCAACTATGACATCGTCTTCCCGAGACACTCCTGTGATGTCACCCCCCCACTCCATGACATCATCCCCTGGGATTCCACCTCCTCATGTCATCACCCCCCCCAACTATGACATCGTCTTCCCGAGAAACTGCTGTGATGTCACCCCTCCACTCCATGACATCATCCCCTGGGATTCCACCTCCTCATGTCATCACCCCCCCCCCAACTATGACATCGTCTTCCCGAGACACTCCTGTGATGTCACCCCTCCCACTCCATGACATCATCCCCTGGGATTCCACCTCCTCATGTCATCACCCCCCCCAACTATGACATCGTCTTCCCGAGACACTCCTGTGATGTCACCCCTCCCACTCCATGACATCATCCCCTGGGATTCCACCTCCTCATGTCATCACCCCCCCCAACTATGACATCGTCTTCCCGAGACACTGCTGTGATGTCACCCCTCCACTCCATGACATCATCCCCTGGGATTCCACCTCCTCATGTCATCACCCACCCCCCAACTATGACATCGTCTTCCCGAGACACTCCTGTGATGTCACCCCTCCCACTCCATGACATCATCCCCTGGGATTCCACCTCCTCATGTCATCACCCCCCCCAACTATGACATCGTCTTCCCGAGACACTCCTGTGATGTCACCCCCCCACTCCATGACATCATCCCCTGGGATTCCACCTCCTCATGTCATCACCCCCCCCAACTATGACATCGTCTTCCCGAGACACTGCTGTGATGTCACCCCCCCACTCCATGACATCATCCCCTGGGACTCCACCCCCTAATGTCATCATCCCCCCCTTGCCACACTGGGACATCATCCTCCCAAGACCCTAGTGTGATGGCATCCCTGACATTATGACATCATCTCACAGTGACATCCGCCCACCATGGTACATGCCCACGGGGCCTTGGTTTTATGAGGTCATCACACTATGACCTCACCCCGTGACATCATCACGATGTCAACAACATATCTTGTGACTTTGCACCGATCCTCACACTGTGACACCACCCCCTTGTGATGTCACATCCTGAGGTCATCCCAGCTTGACGCTATCCCCCAAGTCCTCACGCTGTGATAAGCCCTCGTCACCTCCCCAAAACAGCATCATCCCGCCAGGGCATCCTGAGGGGAGCTGCGGGGTCTCTGGCCTGCGCTCTGCAGTGGGGGGACGGCACAAGGGAGGGAGGGATGGACGGTAGAGGGTGCAGATGGGGATGGGGGGCTGGAGAATGCCAGGTGCAGATGGGGGGGGCTGGATAACCACAAAGCCCAGAAGGCCCCATGGGGCCCCCCAACTGCCCCCGCCCGTGTCACGCAGGCCCCTGCTGGCCCCTCCATGGAGCCCAGCCCCCTGCATTTGGCTAAAGCAGCTACCCAAGGGGCTGCGGCCCGGAGCGCAGGAGAACCTGGCCCCTCACGGGGATGGACGGAGCGTGGGACTTTGTCTACCTTTAGCATCCAGCCCCCGGTCCCTAGGACTCCAGGTCACCCGCCCCCCCCCCCCAGTGTGGGTCCCAACACCCCCCCCCTTGGGAGTGCTGGGGCCAAAGGAGGAGCAGCAGGTTCCAAGCCCCGTTACTGTTCCCCCCACACTCCAGGAGACCCAATGGGAGACATATCACTGGGAGGGGGAGCCCAGGAGAAAGAGGGGGTGCAGGTCAGGCGTGGGCATCCCCCCCTAAAATGGGGACTCAGCAGCAGCTGAGAGGGGGGAGAGAGGCAGGTCTGGCGGGCAGGGATGATGGAGACAGGGAGGGGCTGGGGGAGGGATTAATGCTCCCAGCTTGTCCCGGCTCCCATGGGGGCTCGGTGATGTAGGGGTCCTGGATTGGGGGGGAATCAGAGAGATGGGGGTCCAGGGGTTACCTACCCACACCCACTCCAGCCACCCCCATCCCCCTGGTTATAACAGGCCTGCACCTCCACTGGTGCCAGGGTCTGAATCCACCCCACCCCCCCAAAGGCCAAGTCCCGGAACCTCCCAGGCTCCTGTAGCCCCAAACTCCAGCCCCCTCTGCTCCCAACCTGAATGCCCCAAACCCCAGCTTCATCCAGTCCCAGTCCCCCCACACCCCAAGCCTCAGACCCCCCAAACTCAGCCCGAAAAGCCCCAAGCCTCTTCTGTGGGAAACCCCCTAACCACAGCCCCCCACAGCCTTGAACCCCATTTTCCTTGGGGGGTTGAAGCAGGACTCCTGGGTTCCATCCCCAGCTCTGTGAGGGGAGTGGGGTCTAGTGGGTCAGAGTAGGGGGAACTGGGAGCCAGGACTTCTGGGTTCTCTCCCCAGCTCTGGGAAGAGAGTGGGGTCTAGTGGTTAGAGCAGGGGGGCTGGGAGCCAGGACTCCTGGGTTCTCTCCCTGGCTCTGGGAGGGGAGTGGGGTCTAGCAGCTAGAATGGGGGTGGTCTGGGAGCCAGGACTCCTGGGTTCCATCCCTGGCTCTGGGAGAGGAGTGGGGTCTAGTGGCTAGAGTAGGGGGGGGGGCTGGGAGCCAGGACTCCTGGGTTCCATCCCCAGCTAGGGGGGTGGGGGAGGTTAGGAGCCAGGACACCTGGGTTCTACACTCCCCCAGGCTCCTTTTTGGCCCTATTGTGGGGGTTCCCCCTGACCAAGGCCCCACAGTACTTGGACGGGGTCCCTGACTCCAACCTGACCCTCCCCCCCCCCACCTCTGTGACTGCGGGGGTAGAGGAATGGGCAGACAGTTTCCCACCCAGCCCTCCAACAGCGCTGTCCGGCTGCCCCTCCCCCTCCAGGCTCCGGGAAGGGGAGGGCTGTGGGGGGGAGGCGGTGCCCGGAGTGGGAGGGGGGAACTGAGTCGACTTCCTCAACACACCATATGAAAGGAATGTAGTGAGGTCATGCCCCCCCCCCAGCTCCGCTGGGTCCTTGTGCCTGGGCTGTAACACCCCCCCCCCTGCACAGGGCTATGGGGGGCAGAGTGGGGGGGCGATCTGGATGAGGGGCGGTGATGCAGAAGGGGAAAGAGGGACAATCCCACAAGGACAGAACCCAGGCGTCCTGGCTCCCAGCCTCCCCTTACCCACTAGACCCCACTCCCCCCCCACCCAGAGTTGGGGATGGAACCCAGGAGTCCTGGCTCCCAGCCCGGGGTTTAGAGGTGTGTGTGTGGGGGGTGGGAGGGGTGCACTCTGCGGGGAGGGGCGGCTGCTACCCCCCCCCCCCTTCCATCTCGCCTGCGCGCCATATAGGGAAGTGGATTTTTGTGAATCGCCGGGCGCCTCATGACTATGCGAGCGCCTCATTAGCATAGATTAGCATAATACAGGACCCCGCCCAGGTCTGGATGGGGGGGGGTAGCCGGACCGGGCGTGGGGGGGGAGACTAGCCAGCCATATTCGTGGGGGGGGAGACTAGCCAGCCATATTCTGGGGACTCCAGCGCATCGCCGGGCCGGACGCGGAGGGGGCGGGGTGGGGGGTCCCCCCAAGAGTTGAAAACTCCCCCCCAGGGGGCGCAGCCCCCCCCAGCCATGCCCCCCAAAGAGCCGGGGGCGCCCCAGGAGAAATACAAGCTAGTGGTGGTGGGAGGGGGCGGCGTGGGGAAGAGCGCCCTGACCATCCAGTTCATTCAGGTAAGGGGGGCCCCGGGGCGGCATGGGGGGCCCCCCCGCCGGGATCCCCCCCCTTTCCGGGGCGCCAAAGTTTCCTCCCTGGAAAAGTTCAGGCTGTGGGGGGTCCTGACTCAAGGGGGCAGATAGGGGGGCAGTAGGGGGGGCTGAGTGGGGAGACGGGGTGGCCTAGAGGTGGGGGTGCCCGGCCTGCGAGGGGGGAGCGCGTCTGGGGAGGGGCAGGGAGCCGCGGGGGGGGGGGAGAGGAAATTCCTATTTCCTCTCCCTCCCCCGCCGCCCGGGGAGCGCAGCAGGAATTTGGGGCCTGGAGCGAGGGAGCCGCCCCACCCCACCCGCTGCCCGGGACAGGCCTGGGGGGGATGGGTGCGGCGGGGGGGGGCCGGGGGCTGCGCTGGGGGGGGGGGGGCAGGAGCAGCCGCTTGTTCCACGTTCCACCACATCTTCTCTTCTCAAGAACTGAACGGGGACGGGGGTGGGAGGGGGGCTGGGAGCCCGGACTCCTGGGTTCTGTCCCTGGCTCTGGGAGGGGAGAGGGGGCTAGTGGTTAGAGCTGGGGGGGGCTGGCAGCCAGGACTCCTGGGTTCTCTCCTCAGCTCTCAGAGCTCAGTAGGGTCCAGTGGTCATAGCGGGGGGGGGGGGTGAAGATCCCGGACGCCTGGGTTCTAATAGGGGCTGTAACCCCCCCTTCCCCCTCCCCCAGTCGTACTTTGTCTCGGACTATGACCCCACAATCGAGGACTCCTACACGAAGATTTGCACCATCGATGGG
The DNA here is from genome assembly GCA_037349215.1 of Graptemys geographica. Lineage (NCBI taxonomy): Eukaryota > Metazoa > Chordata > Testudines > Emydidae > Graptemys > Graptemys geographica. Next base: position 103,592 of record JBAIFT010000183.1, on the reverse strand, counting down.
ACCGCGACCCGGCTGGACAGTGAGTGTGTCGTGGGGGGGGGCTGGCTTGCACCCCACTTCGGGGGAGCCCTGCCCCAGCCAGAGCAGAGGGGCCTCACCCAGGGACCCACCTGCCCCTGCTATGGGGGAGGCTGCAGAGGTGGGAGGAAGTTCTATGGGTGGGCAACAGGGGGGAGGAGCTGGGAGCCAGGACTCCTGGGTTCTCTCCCTGGCTCTGGGAGGGGAGTGGGATCTAGTGGTTAGAGCAGGGGGGGCTGGGAGCCAGGACTCCTGGGTTCTCTCCCCGGCTAGGAGCCCTGGTCCTCAGGATGTGGGAAAATTAACCCTCCCCCCCGCCCTCCATCTCTGCCCCACAGTCCTGGACACGGCCGGGCAGGAGGAGTTCGGGGCCATGCGGGAGCAGTACATGCGGACGGGGGAGGGGTTCCTGCTCATCTACGCCATCAATGACCGCGGCAGGTAAGGCCCCCCCGACACTGAGACTCCCCCCCACTACGGCAGCCACCTTGTACCCCACCCATGAGATCCCCCCACCTCTACCCCCGGTGGCCTGGCCAGGGCAGCCCCCCACCCTCAGATCCCTGCTGCCCAATCACACCCTCCTGGGCCCCTCCCCACCGGCGAGGACCCCCCCTCCAGCAGCCCCCCCCGCCCATCCGCTCTCCATCTCGTCCCCCTGCAGCTTCACCGAGATCAGCAAGTTCCACACCCAGATCCTGCGGGTCAAAGACCGGGACGACTTTCCCATGATCCTCGTGGGCAACAAGGCCGACCTGGACCTGCAGCGCCAGGTGAGAGGGGGCGGGGCCAGAGGGGTCTCTGGGCTCCGCCCACGCTGGGGTGTCCTGATGGGGCCTCAGGGCCCCTGGGTTCGAGCCATGGTGGCCATCTTGGACGGTGCCCAGACAGGAAGTGCCGCCCCATGGACCACTCGCGCTCTGTCGGCGGCCATCTTGGACGATGCCCAGACAGGAAGTGCCGCCCCATGGACCACTCGCGCTCTGTCGGCGGTCATCTTGGACAGTGCCCACAGGATGTGCCGCCCCATGGACCACTCGCGCTCTGTCGGCGGCCATCTTGGACGGTGCCCAGACAGGAAGTGCCGCCCCATGGACCACTCGCGCTCTGTTGGCGGCCATCTTGGAGGGTGCCCAGACAGGAAGTGCCGCCCCATGGACCACTCGCGCTCTGTTGGCGGCCATCTTGGAGGGTGCCCAGACAGGAAGTGCTGCTGTCTCTTATGGCATGGGCTTTCTGAAGCCCGGATGCCTGGGTCCCCCAACTGCCCTGGGGCTTTGAGAGGTGCCCAGCTTGTCCCCGCTCCTACCAGTCGAATGGATTGAGGATCTGCTTGTAATCCTCCCCCTCCAGGTGCCCAAGGAGGAGGCGCTGGCCTTCGCCCAGGAGAATCGCATCCCCTACATGGAAGCCTCGGCCAAGATCCGCCTCAACGTAGACGAGTCCTTCCATGAGGTCGTCCGAGCCATCAGGTATGGGGGGGCGGCTCTGACCAAGGCACCCCATAAAATAGGGGAGTGCACGCTGCAGGATGTCTCGCCAGGGAGACCCACACTGTGGGTGATATTTCCCCCCAAGGGTTGTCCCTCGCCATGGGGGTAGATTTCTACCAAACTTCCTGTGAGATCCCTCCAAACGGGGGTTCAGTCCCCCCTGATGCCCCCCCTTAACTCTCAGTGAATTGCCTGGGGAACCATCAGCCCCCCCCCAATGGGGCATGTCCCCCATTGTGGTAACATGGGGTTTGACTCCCTCAGGGATACCCCCAAAACAGCAGTTCCCCTCCCAGTACCCCCAGAAGGGGCACCGCCCCCAGTTTGGGCTCCGTTCATAAGTGTCTCCCCCCTTCTTTCTTGCAGGAGGTTCCAGGAGCTGGAGACCCCCCCTGCTCCTACTGTGCACCCCCCAACTAAAGAGTCCAATGGCTGCCCCTGCTGCATCCTGTGATGGGGCCCCCCCCCCAATCTTGGCCCCCCCAACACTCACCCAGCTGTGCAAGATGGGGAGAGGGGCGGTATAGTCCATCAGTGTTTGTACATATCTATAAATAGGGGAGACAGAGGATGGGGAGCCCAGGTGATATTTTGGGGGACATAGAAAGGGGGTGGTTCCCCCCTGGTCTGTAGGGGTTGGGCAGTGGTCACCCTGCATTATGGGGTCAGGGGGTAGCAGCTCCCCTCAAAGATGTGGGTGGCATGGTGGGAGCCCCATGACAGACAGCTTGTGGCTCAGTCCAAGTGCCCCCCCCATGGGCACTTTGCCCCCCACCATTGTACGGGGGTGGGGGCACCAAGCCAGGCCCCATTTCAGTTGGGGAAAGGAGAAATGTGAGACTCCCATTAAGGTACCAGGGGTGGTGGAGGTGCTGCCCCCCCCCTGCAAGGAGGGGGGAGGTCCCCCAAAGGGTGGGGCCCTTTCCGAAAGGTTGGTCTTTTCTATGCAAAACAAAGCTTTATTGGGAGAGGGGACCCCGGCGTCGGGGGGGGGGGCGGCACGCTGCATTCTGTAGCCCGATCCTGCACAAGGATTCGGGGGGGGGGGGGGTGTCCTGTATAAACATGGCTAGTTACCTCACTGCTAATTCTAGGCACTGCTTTGGCGGGGCGGGGGGCACAGCTCATCTCCCTCCCAAGGGGATGGGGGGGGCAGGGCAAACAGACTAGTCTGGGGTGGAGCAGAAGGAATTCTGGGTAAGATGCAGCAGGGAGGGGCAGAGGGGGGCAGTGAGGGCACAGAGGGAGGGAGTCAGTTCTACCCCTAGCCCCCCCCCCCCCGTAGCAGGGAGCTAGGAGCAAGTTTGGCTGCTTGGGGGGTGGTGTCGCCCCATCTGTAAATACCAAAGCCCCTCCCGCACCAAGCGCAGGTTGCATTAAAGTGCCTTAAAGCCAGGGTGGCGTCAGCGTCATTATTGGGGGGTTGGGGGCTGCCCCTTTGGGGGGCTTAGGACAAGGGGAGGCACACTGGGTGCAAGACCCCCCCACTAGCCCCACCAATGGGGATGGGGATTGGAATAAAAGCCCCAAGATGCTTGGGGGGGAGGCTGAGACAGATTGGGGGCCTCAACCCAGCACCCAGACTCCTGTGTTCTGCTATGTTCCCTGGGGGGGGGGTGCTAGCTCCCATCCAGCCCAGGGGTGGAGGGGGGCTGGAACATGCCCGTTTCAGGGTGCATCTGTCCGTGCCCCCCAGTGATGCCTCGGGAGGGTTGGGGGTGGTCTTTGCAGCCAATCCATTGGGCCGATGGAAGCTGGCTGCCCAGTGATTTTTGGAGTGCCCCCCCGCTGCAGGGAAAGCTAGGGGGCTCTCTTTGGCAGAGGGGAACCTGGCTGCAACGTCTCCAAAATCCCCCCCGACTTCTCTCCCGCCCATCCGTTGATCGTGGGGTGCAGGGAGGGGGGGCTCCTTGCAGAGCAGAGTTTGGCTGAGTGGTGGCTGGGTGCCTGGGGATGCCCCCCCCCCCCAAAATAAGGCAGGACGGGGGGGGGGGTGCACGCGGGATCGGGGTGGGGAGGGGATGAGAAAACCAGACGGAGACGTGACTAAACAATAAAAATATATCGGAACATCCATACAGACCACATTCCCGGCCGCAAAACCCACGGACACAGAGTACACAGCGTAAAAAAGGGGGGGGGCGGCGGGATTGGGGGGGCCTTAGACCAAAGGGTTAGCTCCGGGGGGGGGGGGGGGGGGAGACTCACAGCTCCCCACGCTTTGGGGTACCTGGAGTTTGGCCAGCTCTGGAGTCCCCCATCCCCCCCCCAATACAGTTTAGTGCTTTAGCATGGGTTCTGGTATTGGGGGGGGGTCCTGGCTGTGACCCCTCCCGGGGTGACAGGGCATGGGACTGGAGCCCCCCCTCAATGGCCACAGCCCCCTCCCCAGGGCACAACAGACACCGTGGGTGCTGGAATCCCTCTCCGCTGGGAGAGACGGGAGCTGGGTTGGGGCAGAGATTTGGGGGTGGCACAGAATATCCCAGCGCCAGCACCAATGGAGCCCAAAGGGTCAATAGCAGAAAGGGGGGGCTGCCCCCCAACAGGGGGTGAGTAGAGGAGCCCTCCCTTTCTCCCCCTTGTGCCCCTCCCCGAGCAAAAAGGGGTCAAAGAACGATTTTTAAAAAATCCAACTGTGGCAGGATTCGTTGGGGGGACTCCCTTGGGGGGGGGAAGGGTACATGGCCCCCCCAGAGGGGCAGGGCTCCGCTGCAGCTCCCAGTCTATGGCAACCCCCCTCCCCCCAAAGTACCTTGAGTCTCCCCCCTCCCCAGAAAGTGGGGAGGAGGCCACGGGGGAGGGGGGGGTCACAGGCAGCCCAACCCCCCTCCCGGACCTATACCTCAGGGGCGGAGAGAGGCTGTGGGGGTGGGGAGGGGGACGAGCCCTGACCATATCTCACTAATCTAGGCTGGATCTTGTATCCAGGGTTAAAAAAATTCAGATTGGCCGGGGGGGGGGGGGGGCGAATTGGGGCCTAACCCCCCCCCCCCACATTGTCTATATAATTATAATAATGAGGCCCCAAAACTCAGACCCCCCCCCCGGGCCTCCTTCAAAGTTCATCCAAGCCGAAGAATTTCACAGCTAAGGGGGGGGGGTCTGGAGGGCTCCGCGGGGGGGGTCCGTTAGCCAAATACAATATGATACATAGACTTTGACCCTATACATTATGTACAAGAAAATCCGCTGATAAAAAAACAAACCAAAAACACACAACGACAAAAATAACAACCGCCGCCCCCCCCCCGGCCCCCCCAAAACACGGCCTATGAGAAGGATTAAATAGTCGTTGGGGGGAGACAGGGAATCTGCCCCCACCTGCCCCGGGGGGAAGCACACGGTCTCATTGGCTGCCCCCCCCCCGTGAAACCCCCCCAGACACAGATGGGGGGGCTATGCTTGGGGGGGGTTGGCTCCCCTCCCCTGGGCTTGACAATAAATAGCTCTGAGTGGGGAACCAGACCACCGCATGGGGGAGGTGGGGGGGGGGGTTTACCTTCGGTCTCCCCCTGACCAGCCAATTCCCTGCTGAGCCTTTGCACTTTGGGGGGGGGGGGGGCAGGGGGAGCAATAATACTTTATAGCCCCCATCGTTACCCTGCTGCGGGGGGAGGGTGGGCAGGAGCGGGGTACCGAGGGGACAAGGTGGGTGTGCTAAGCACGGAACCCAGGAGTCTGGGCTCCCAACTGCCTCCCCCCCCCCCCCAGCACCCCAGATTCTGTTCCCCTCCCAGAGCTGGGGATTGAACCCAGGAGTCCTGGCTACCTAAGCCATCACCCCCCCTTCCGCCCCACTGGGGGGGGTGCCCCCACCCCCATACAGAGAAAGGAAGCTGCTAAATAGACATTTATACATATATATATAAATAAAATTTCTCTGTACGGGGGGGGGGAAACCGGGGGGGGGGGGGCGGCAGGTCCTCCCACCCCAGAGCCGCTCCCCCACCCCGCCCAGGGCCACAGCCATCCCAAGCCGAGTTGTGTGTGTGTGTGGGGGGGCTCTGTCCTGGAGATCACCAGCACAGATGGGGGGTGGGGAGCGCCCCCCCCCCGCCCTCGGTCCAAAGGCCCCCCCAGCCCGGCCTGGGGGCGGAGCCTGCGCCGCGGGGGCGGGGTCACGCGCACTTGGTCTGGGCTTGTGTCAGGAGGTCGCTGAAGGAGGCGAAGAGCTTCTCCAGCCAGGGCTGGTTCCGCATGCACTGCTGGACCACCTCCTCCTGGCCCAGGTCCGCGTCCTGCCCCTCGATGGCCGACGTCTGCGGGGAGACACGCGTCAGCGCCTGCGGGGCGGGAGGGAGGGGCACCGGCGGGCTAGCCGGGGGCTGTGGGGCGGGAGGGAGGGGCACCAGCGGGGCTGGGAGGGCAGGGCTGGGCTAGCTGGGAGCTGCGGGTCGGGAGTGAGGGGCACCTCGTCCTTGCAGCGCAGGAAGGTGTGGTATTTGTAGTGATGGAGGGAATGGTACGGGGGTCAGGCAGGGGGCTATGGGGGGGTGGCAGGGGGCAGGTGGGGGGTTGTGGGGGGCAGGCGGGGGTCTCACCTCGTCCTTGCAGCGCAGGAAGGTGTGGTATTTGTAGTGATGGAGGGAATGGTACGGGGGGCTGGCAGGGGGCAGGTGGGGGGCTGGCAGGGGTCTCACCTCATCCTTGCAGCGCAGGAAGGTGTGGTATTTGTAGTGATGGAGGGAATGATACAGGGGGCTGGCAGGGGGCAGGTGGGGGGCAGGCGGGGGTCTCACCTCGTCCTTGCAGCGCAGGAAGGTGTGGTATTTGTAGTGATGGAGGGAATGGTACGGGGGGCAGGCAGGGGGCTATGGGGGGGTGGCAGGGGGCAGGTGGGGGGCAGGCGGGGGTCTCACCTCGTCCTTGCAGCGCAGGAAGGTGTGGTATTTGTAGTGATGGAGGGAATGGTACGGGGGGCAGGCAGGGGGCTATGGGGGGGTGGCAGGGGTCTCACCTCGTCCTTGCAGCGCAGGAAGGTGTGGTATTTGTAGTGATGGAGGGAATGGTACAGGGTGAAGAAAAACGACTTTTCCACGTCAACCTTGAACTCCTGAGGGGGCGAAATGTGTGTGTGGGGGTCAGTCGGGGGCTCCAGCCCCTCCCCCCTCCAGCCCCCCCACGCCCTTGCCGCAGCCCCCCGCACCCTCGCACCCACCTGGGGTTTGGACACGCTCTTCTTCAGCTTGTTGAGGGTCTTGCGGTTGTAGGGCTCCCCCGCGGGGCGCAGCCTCACCAGCGCCTCGCCCGGCTCCGCCTGCAGCTGGGGGAAGGTGTGCAGCGCCTCCTGGGGGGGACGGGGGTCACAGCAGGATGGCGGGGGGGGGGCGCTTCCTGCACACGGCGCCTAGGTTACAGGGTTCCCCCCCCCCGGCCCCACAGGTGCAAAGAACCCAATCCCCCCCCAGCCAGTCCCATGGCCACCCCAGCGTCTCCCCCCCAGCTCCAGGGCCCCCCCAGAGTTCCCCAGCCAGCCCCAGGGCCCCCCGTGCCCCGCCCAGCCCCCCCGTGCCCCTTACCTGCAGCGCCGGGTGCAGCGACACCCGCTTCAGGACTTTCTTCTTGTGGTCGTTCAGGATCCCATCGATTTTGCGCATGGGGGGCAGGTACAGCTCGTCTGGGGGGGCCAAAGGGCAAAGGTCACTTGCCTTCGTGCCCCCCCCCCAGGATCGGCCATGTGGCCACCCTGGGCTTAGCCCCCCCCCCCCACCAGCTCCAATGGAGCAGCCAGTAACCCCCCCCCAATGGGGGACACGTACCCCTCCCGCAGTTGTGTGCGCGCAGGGGGCACGACAGATTCCCCACTTGCCTGGCTCGGGGGAGAGGGGCAGGCCCCCAGACGTGGGGAGGAAGCGGGGGGGGGGCTCCAGCTGCGGGGGAAAAGCGGGGGGGGGGGGACCCACCGTTGGTGTCCTCCAGGGCTTGGATCATGTCGGGGTCGAGGGCTGTGCTGACCAGCATCTCCACGTAGCTCCGGTACATCTCCTTCATCGCCCGCGTGCTCAACACCCGGCCCATTGGCACCCGCTCTGGGGGGGGGGGGGCACAGATGTGAGGGAGGGGGCCTGGCCATGTCCCATGGCCAGCCCCCCCCCTTATACCTCCACACCACACAGAGCTTCCCCCCACTGGCATCCCCCCAGCACACCAGCTCCTACCCCAGGGACCAGCCCCCCTCTGGTCCAGAGGCCCCCCCCCCCGAGTCTGTAGTCCCCCCGAGTCAGACCCTCCCTGGGCACAGAGCCCGTCCCCCCGAGAGTCTGTAGTCCCCCCAGTGTCCCCCTCCCCCGGAGTCAGACCTCCCCCTCCCTCCCTGTCACCCCAGATTCAGCCCCCCACCCAGCCCCGACCTCCCCCACCCCTCCATACAAGCTCTGGGGCCTGACAGCTTTTGCTAAGAGGCACTTTGGTTCCCTCTAGTGGTAAAGCAGGGGAGCGCCCCCCCCAACCAGCAGTGAGGCTCATTTGCATACCACCTGCTCCAGCTCACCCCATTGGTGGGGACGAGGGCACCACCCACTGGTGGCCAGATGGGTCTGGGAACTGCCCAAAGTGACAAATTCCAGGGGTTGCCCCGGTTCCCTCCCATTTTGCGAAGGGCACCCACGTGAAAGGGAAGGTGTGGGGGAGCACAGGGGAGGCCTGTGCACCAGAGACAACGGGTCGCCCTAACCAGTCTGTCTGTGGGCCCTCATTAGATAGCCCAAACAAAAAGCCACTGGTCCTCCAATCCAGCTTCAATGGGCAGGGGGGAGGAGCAAAGAGAACAGAGCCCCGAGCGAGCCACCCACCCAGTCAGCCAATCCTGGCTCCAGTGACACCCGTGGCCAGGGGCTGTGTCCCTGCCCATCCTGGCTAATAACCACTGACGGACCCATCCTCCAGGCCCTGATCTTGTTCTTTTCTGAACCCTTTTGGCCTGACAACATCCCCTGGCAAGGAGTTTCACAGGTTAACGGTTCGTTGGGTGAAGAAATACTTCCTTCGGTTTGTTTTAAACCCGCTGCCTGTTCATTTCATCGGGTGACCCCTTGTTTTTGTGTTACGAGAAGGGGTAAATAACACGTCCCTAGTCACTTGCTTCACACTAGTCATGAGTTTATAGATCTCCTTCATATCCCTCCTTACTCGTCCCTTTTCCAAGCTGAATCGGCCCCGGCTTTTTCACCTCTCCTCGTATGGAAGCTGTTCTGCCCCCCTAAGCGTTCTTGTCGCCGTTCTCTGCCACCTTTTCAATCCGAGTAGATCTTTTTTGAGATGGGGCGACCAGAACGGGATGCAGTATTCGAGGTGTGGGCGTGCCATGGATTTATACAGCAGCATTAGGGTATTTATTCGCGTATTATCTATCCCTTTCCAATACGCTGTTCGCTTTTCTGACGGTCGCTGCCCACCGAGCGGACGTAATGACTCCCAGAGCTCTTGCTTGAGCGGGAACGGCTCATTCAGGCCCCAGCCTTTCCTATGTAGAGCGGGGATTCTGTTTTCGATCGACCCTGAATTTCACCTGCAGCTCGGTGAGGTCCCTTGGTAACTCTTCACGGGCTGCTTCGGACTGATTTATCCTGCATCATTTTGTGTCATCTGCAAACTCGGACGCCTCCCTGGTTCCCCCTTTTCCCAGCTCACTTATGTCCATGTTGAGCAGCGTCGGGCCCAGTGCAGCCCCCCGGGGACCCCACTATTCACCTCTCTCCAGCCTGAAAACTGCCCCTTTATTCCACCCCTTTGTTTCCTGTCTTTCCCCAGTTACTGACCCCATGTCCCGATTTTATAGGGACAGTCCCGATTTTTGCGGCTTTTTCTTATATAGGCTCCTATTACCCCCCACCCCATCCCGATTTTTCACATTTGCTGTCTGGTCACCCCACCCGCGAGGGACCTTCCCCCTTATCCCATGCCAGCTTAGTTTGCTTAAGAGCCTTGGGTGAGGGACCTTGTCACAGGCTTCCTGAAAGTCTAAGGACACTGGCTCCCCCTTGTCCACTTGTGTGGACCCCCTGGAAGAATTCTAATAGATCGGTGAGGCGTGATTTTCCTCTCCAAAAGCCAACACATCACGTTAGTCTCTGTGCCTGATCACGCTGTTCTTTACCACGGTTTTAACCAGTTTGCCCGGTACTGAAGTTAGGCTCACCGGCCTCGAATTGCCAGGATCACCCCTGGAACCTTTTATAAAAATCGGCATCACATGAGCTACCCTCCAGCCATCTGGGCCAGAGGCGGAGTTAAGCGATTGGTGACACACCCCAGTGAGTAGTTCGGCAATTTTCTATCTGAGTTCCGGCCGAACTCGGGAGATTCCCAGCCGGGCCTAGGGACCTGTTCCTGGTTAATGTATCACTTTATTCCCAAACCTCCTCTACCGACGTCTCAATCTGGGGCAGTTCCTCAGATCTGTCACCCAAAAAACATGGCTCGGGTTTGGGAGTCTCCCTCCCATCCTCTGCAGTGAAGACCGAGGCAAAGAATTAATTTGGCTTCTCCGCAACGGCCTTGTCTTCCTTGAGTGTTCCCTTAGCACCTCGTTCACTGATTGTTGGTCAGGCTTCCTGCTTCTCACAGAGTTCGATTTTGTGTCATTTGCTGGTTGCTCTTTAAATTCTCTTTTGGCCCAACGATCCTTTTGCACTTGATTTGCCAGAGTTTAGGCTCCTTCCCTCACCGGGATTTGACTTTTTAAAGGACGCCTTTTCCTCTCTAACCTCCTCTTTCACTCTGCTCTTTCACCCTGGGGGCATTCTCTCCGGTTCTCTATTTTTCTTTCTCTGGGGTTTACATGTGGGGTTTACCCAGGCCTCTCCTGCAGTTGGGATGGATGGGGTGTCCTGTACCCAGGGGGAGGGAATGGGGGTGACCCTAGTAACATGGGAAAAAGAACGGGGTAGGATTGGAGCTGGGCAGAGGAGCCGTGGGGCCAGGCCTGCCCTGGCCCCATGGCTTGAACCGACCGGCCGGAGCCGGGCTCCGGCGCTGTGACTCCCCGCCCTCCCCTCCCCCCGCACGCCCCCCGGGCTCACCCTCCTCGCTCTGCTGGTCCGGGCTGGACTCCGAGTCCGAGGAGGACGCAGCCTCCTTCAGCCATTTTTTCCTCTTCTTCGGGGGAGGCTCCGCCTTCACCTTGGCGGGTTTGGGTTTGGGCTTCGGGGCGCCGGCCGGAGCGGCCTTAGGGGGGGCGGGTGCCGTGGGCTCCGTCTTCTCCGCTTTGGGGGCCTTGTCAGCCTTGGCTGGCTTGTCCGCCCGGGGCGGCTTCTCGGCCCGCTCCGCCTTGGGGGGCTTGTCCGACTTGGGGGCCCGCTCCACCTTCTCCGGCTTGGGGCCCTTTTCTGGCTTGGGGCCCTTCTCCGGCTTCTCCGGCTTGGGGCCCTTCTCCGGCTTGGGGCCCTTCTCCGGCATCTCTGCCCGCTCCGACGCCTCCGGTTGCTTCTCGGCCTTGGGCGGGGCCGGAACCTTAGGGCCTGAAGTCTTGGCCTGGTTTTGCCTCCTGCACGGGGCGGGAAGGGAGCAGGGGGCCCGTTAGGGACCCTGGCACCGGAGGCCCAGCCCGGAGCAGGCAGGAAACACGCTGGGGAGGGGTCGGGATGCACCCCCCTCCCTCTCTGCGCCCCCCCCTCACCTCACGGCCTGCAGCGGCCGGTGCCAGGGCTTCTTGGAGCAGACGCGTACGTAATCCTTCTTGTTGATGTTCTCCAGGAACTTCACGTAGAGACGCTGGTAGCGGTTCTTGGCATCCCCGAAATAGCCCAGGTACTGGGGAGGAGGGAGGGTGGAGCAGAGATCAGAGGAGAGAGGAAAAGCGGGGGCGGGGGAGGCTGCTCCTGGGGGTGTCTCCGACTCCCCCATCCGAAAGGGGAGCCGGGAACAGAGATGGAAACTTATCTCCCCAGTGTCCCCACCCCCGCTGGGCGCGTGGCCCCCGGGCACCCCATCCTCATGGGGCAGGGCCCCCGGGCACCCTGTTCTCACGGGGCACTGCCCCCCCCCGGATCTTCCCCCCAACTAGCATTCCCTGGAGGTGATGCAGGAAAAGCCCTAGGCTGGCTTCGGGTGGGGTGGGGCAGGGTCACCCCCACGCTCCGGGGGAGGGCAGGGGACACTCACGTTGCTGGTGGCACAGAACTGCCGCTGCCCGTCCTTGATCTCGGGGGTGAATTTCTGCAGCAGGGCTTTCTGCACCCGCCAGATGGGGGGCGGCTCCCGGCCCGTCTGCAACGCCAGCTGGAGACACGGGGGGGAGAGGGGGTCACTCACTCCCGACCCGCAGCCCCTGGCTAGCCCAGCCCTGCCCCCCCCACAGCTCTGCCGGTGCCCCTCACTCCCGACCCACAGCCCCTGCTAGCCCAGCCCTGCCGGTGCCCCTCACTCCTGACCCAAAGCCCCTGCTAGCCCAGCCCTGCCCCCCCACAGCTCTGCCAGTGCCCCTCTCTCCCAACCCGCAGCCTCCTGCCAGCCCAGCTCTGCCCCCCCCCCACCCCCCAGCTCTGCCGGTGCCCCTCACTCCCGACCCACAGCCCCTGCTAGCCCAGCCCTGCCGGTGCCCCTCACGCCTGACCCAAAGCCCCTGCTAGCCCAGCCCTGCCAGTGCCCCTCACTCCTGACCCAAAGCCCCTGCTAGCCCAGCCCTGGCCCCCCCAAGCTCTGCTGGTGCACCCCACTCCCGACCTGCAGCCTCTTGGTAGCCCAGCCCTGGGCTCCCTGCCAGTGCCCCTCACTCCCGACCCGCAGCCCCCCACCTTGAGGGCCTGGATGTCCTCCACGCGGATGACGAATTCGTCGCGTTCCCGGAAGATCCCCTCTCCCCCACTCTCGGCCTCCTCCTCGTCCGTCTCGCCGCACACGGCTGCCGTCTCCTGCTTCTTGGCCAGGTGCAGGGGCCGCGCGTCCTCCGGCTCCTCCAGCTCGGGGGAGGCCTGGGCCGGGGGCCCCTCGGGGGGCGGCGGGGGGGGCTCGGGGGGCGAGGCCGGGGAGGCGGCTGGGGGGGGCTCCTGCTGGGAGGCCTCAGAGGGGGCCGGGCTGGGCAGCTTCTCCTCCACCGCGGGGGCGTCTGTGGGTGGGGCGGGGGTAGGGTTAGCGCAGGTGTGTGTGGGGGGGATGAACCCTCTTACCCAGCATGCTGTAGGGCACCGGTCCCAGCCCTGCGGGTGCATGTAGCTGACGGTGGGGTGGGAGGGTCAGGGGGTGCCCTCTGGGGGATTCAGGGGTGTGGATTGGGGGTCCCGGGGGGAAGCACCGTGGGGGTAGGGCCATCCCCTGGGGGATCATAGTGAGTGGGGCGGGGTCTAGAGAGCTGGGGTGTGGGGTGTTCCGGGGAGCAGGGGACTGGGGGACCCCATAATAGGGGAATTGGGGGCACCCCAAATGGTTTGGGGGCACTCCATAGCAGAGTGCAGGGGATTCAGAGGCCCCAGGGACAAGAGGGGCCCCAGGGACAAGAGGGGCCCCGGGGCCGAGGGAGGCGGGGATGTCCGGGGGATGTGGGGGGAGCGGGGCAGGGACAGGCCCCGGAGGTACTGGGGGACACAGGGCAGGGGGATGCTGGGACACCCCAGAGGATGCTGGAACCCCCCGGGGGGGTGTGAGGAGCCACGGGGGGGGATGTGGAGTGGGGGGATGCAGGGCGGGGGAGATGTGCTGCAGGAGAACCCACTGGGGGGACATGGGGCAGGGGATCACCCCGGGGGGATGTGGGGGGATACGGGGCAGGGGAGGACGCGGGGGGAGGACACACGGGGGGATGCGGGGCAGGGAAATCCCCCAGGGGGATGCGGGGCAGGGGAACCCCCCAGGGGGACGCAGGGCAGGGAGGATGTATGGGGAGGAAACGCGGGGGGATGAGAGGTGGGGGACTCCCTGGGGGGACGCGGGCCAGGAAGGAGGCAGGGGGCACGCGAAGCAGGGGGACCCCCCAGGGAGACGCGAGGCAGGGAGGACGCATGGGGAGGAGACGCAGGGGGAAGCGAGGTGGGGGACCCCCCAGGGGGACGCAGGCCGGGGAGGAGGCAGGGTCCCGCCAGGCAGGGGGACCCCCCGGGGGGACGCAGGACAGGGAGGAGGCAGGTGGACCCCCTGGGGGGACGCAGGACAGGGAGGAGGCAGGGTCCCGCAAGGCAGGGGGACCCCCCGGGGAGACGCGGGGCTGGCACGCGGCACCCACCGGCCCCGTCGCCCTCCTTGCGCTCGGCCGGGTCGTCCAGGGCGGAGATGGCGGACGAGATGCTCTTCTGCAGGTCCTGGTTCTTGCCCACCGAGTCCTCCTCGTCGGAGGAAAACGAGGGCAGCGTCTCCAGGTTGCGTTTCAGCTCCTCGTCCAGCCGCTTGCAGGGACTGGTGCAGCTCATGACCAGCCCCTCGCCCTCGGCCCCGTCCAGCGCCCCCGGCAGCAGGGGGGGCGCCAGGCCGAAGGGGGGCTGGGCCGCGGGGGGCCGTGGGGTCTTGGGGGGGCTGGCGGCGGCCGTGGGCAGCTGCTGCCGCTTGCCCGACTTGAGGAAGTCCAGGAAGGAGGCCATGAAGCCCGACTTCATCTCCGGCTGCTTCTCCTCCACCTCCCGGATCTTCGCCTTGATCTTCTCCCGCGTCTGGCTGCTGTCCAGCCCAGCCTCGGGGGGCACCGGCCCAGGGGGGGCCGGCTCTGCCGGGGCCCCCTCGCCGCCCTTGGGCACCGCCAGCTTGATCTGGGGGGAGAACGGGGCTCAGGGGCGCTGCGGGGACGCCCCTCCTCCAGGCTCCCTGCCCCCCGGGAGCCCTCGGCTGCCCCCAGGCCCCAACTCCCAGGAGACCTCGACACCCAAGGCCCACAGGCCCCAACCCCCCAGGAGCCCCCCCTACATCCCTCAATAGATTAGCTGGCTGGGAGCCACAGATCAGCCCCACCCCTCCCCAGCCAAGACCCCTCCCTCTCCAGCCAGGGCCCCGCCCCTAGAGTCCCTCCCTCCCTAGCCAGGGCCCCGCCCCCAGCCAAAGCCCCTCCCTCTCCAGCCTGGGCCCCGCCCCCAGCCTATCCCTCCCCAGTCAGGGCCCCATCCCCTCACAACCCCTCCCTCCTCAGCCAGGGCCCCGCCCCCAGCCAAAACCCCTCCCTCTCCAGCCAGGGCCCCGCCCCCAGCCTATCCCTCCCCAGTCAGGGCCCCATCCCCTCACAACCCCTCCCTCCTCAGCCAGGGCCCCGCCCCCAGCCAAAGCCCCTCCCTCCCCAGTCAGGGCCCCACCCCTTCACAGACCCTCCCTCTAAAGCCAGGGCCCCACCCCCAGCCCCTCGCTCCCCAGCCAGGGCCCCGCCCTCCCCGTTACCTTGAGCGGCTTGAGGGGCTCGGCGCCGGCCCCTCCTTCGCCCCCCTCCTCACCCCCCTTCTTGCCCCGCCCCCGCCCCCTACCCCGGGGCTTCTTGGCGCCATCGGGGGGCAGGACGCCGTGGGGCTCGGCCAGGGGCCGGATGCGGGGCCGGCCGCGGGGCCGGGGGGGCCCGTCCCGCTTGGGCTTGGTGGGCTTGCGTCCCCGCTTCTTGGGGCCGTCGGCGGCGCTGTGGTGGGGGCAGAAGTCGATGTCGCCCATGGGGCTGAGGCTGGGCCGGGCCCGGCAGCTGGAGATGAGGTCGGGCAGCAGGTCGGGCAGGCGCCGGCTGTTCAGGCGGATGTCGGCCGGCACGTCGGCCTTGTCCTCGTCGTCCTGGAACTCGTATTCCTGGGCGTAGGCCTTCTTGGGGGGCTGGAACGGGGGGTCCCGCTTCTTGAGCAGGTGGAAGGAGGTGGTCTTCAGCAGCTTCTTGGGCTTGGAGGAGCAGAAGATGGGCGAGGTGAGGCCCGGCTTGGCCGCCCCCTCCGGCCCGCCGTGGCCCGCCTGGATCAGCCCCAGCGGCTCGGCGTTGACGGTGGAGGGCAGCTCGTGCTTGACCGGCTCCATGGCCAGGTGGGAGCCGTCCCCGCCCTCGCCGGGGCAGTAGCCCTGGTACCCCTGGCCGGCCGGCAGCATGTCGTAGCCGCCGGCCCCCCCCTTCAGGCCCTCGGCCCGCTCCAGGCTGGGGGGCTCGTCCTCCCCGCAGCCCGACTTGGGGAAGTCGTCGGGGCCGCAGGCCCCCGGCCCGAACATGTCCTCCATGCCGGGGAAGAAGCTGCGGTCCTCGTCCTGCAGCAGCGAGTCGGGGAAGCAGATGGAGGTGAGGGGCACGAAGCGCTGCTTGGAGCCCTGTGGGCTGGGGCTCTCAAACTGGTCCTTGGCCTCCAGCCGGGCCTGGGGCACCTGCTGGGAGGAGTCGGGCTCCAGGCCGGCCCCGCCCTGGCCCAGGTGGGACTCCAGGCTCAGGTCGGGCTCCAGGAAGTCCTGGATCTCCTGGGACTGGCCCAGCACCTCCATGTTCTCGGCCTGCAGCTGGCCCTGGAGCTGGGGCGACTGCTGGGGGTCCAGACCCTGCGAGCGGACGTGGGCTTGGTGCAGGTGAGCTTCCAGGGCCTGCAGCTGGAGCTGGGGCGAGGGGGGCTCGGGCGGGTGCAGGCGCTGCGGCTCCAGCAGGTGCACCTTGGCCCGGGGATGCAGCTGGCTCTGGGTGTGCGTCAGCACCGACTGCAGCAGCTGCGACTGTTGTTGCTGCTGCTGGGGGGGGAGGGAGAGCTGGGGCAGGTCGGGGGACGAGTCCAGCAGCAGCGGCGCCCCCTGCTGGCCGGGCAGCAGCTCCATGGGCGGGGGCTCGCCCACCATGCGGTGGGGCTGGGGGCCGTGCTCGGGGGTCTTCTGCAAGTAGGAGTGGGCCTGGCCCAGGTCCTTAGCCCCGGCTTGCAGGTGCTCCACCGACTTCTTCATGTCCTGGGCGTAGCTCTCCATGGAGCCGGCCTGGTGGCTGTAATGCACCACGGAGGTGGCGAGCGCTTCTGGGGTGGAGCGGGCGTGGGGCCGCTCCCCTTTCTTCTTCTCCTTCAGGCCCTGCAGAGACAGCTCCAGGCCCTGGCTGTCCAGGTTGGAGTTGGTGCGGATGACGCTCTGCAGGTGGTAGCGCTCCTCGGACTTGCTGAGCCCCCCGTAGGCCAGCCCCTTGGCCCCCCGCTCCTCGCACTGCACCAGCCCCTCGGCCGGCCCCCGGGGGGGCGGCGTCTGGGACTGCAGCAGGTGCTGAATGAGGAAATCCTCGTCCTCCGCCCGCTCGGCCGCCAGCAGGTCCGACTCGGCCTTGGCCTTGCCGTAGGAGGCCGCCCGCTCCACGCCCGGGTAGCTCTGCCCGTGCGCCGGCTGCATGAAGGAAGGCGACAGCACCGACGTCAGGTACTTCTGGGACTGGCCGGGCGAGTTCACGCTCTGGGGCCGGGCGGCCGTGGGCGACTGCAGGGGCCGGCCGATCTGCGAGGGGCTGGAGTCGGGGAGGCTCTGCCCGTGGGCGTAGCCGATGGGCTGCGGGTGGCTGGGCATGGCGGGCGAGTGCCCGGTGCTGTAGCTCAGCGAGGGGCTGGCGGTGGGCATGCCCTGGGAGTGGGCCGGCCCGTAGCTGGGCGTCTGGCTCACCGAGACGTGGGGCTCGGCCTGGACGCTGTAACCCACCGTCGACAGCCCCTGCAGCTGCTCCGGAGAGTAGGCCTGGCTCTGACTCACGCAGGGCTGCAGCCCCTGCCCGGCCTGCCCGCCCTGCCCGCCCGGCTGGGCCTGCCCCGGGCCGTAGCTCTGGGCCTTGCTGACGCTGGTCAGGTCCTGCGCCTGGCTGCCGCTGAACTGGGAGGCCTGGCTGACGGAGGAGAGGCTCTGGGACTGGCTGACGGCGTAGCTCTGGGGCTGGTTCATGGATAGCAGGCTCTGGGGCTGGCCGGGCGAGTAGGCCTGGGACTGGCTGGCGATGACCGAGCTGGGCTTGGCGACGGAGACGGAGAAGCTGCTTTGGCACTTGGGGGTGGCGGTGGAGCGGGGGGTCTGGCGGGAGGCCGAGTAGCTCTTGGATTTGGAGGAGGAGCCGGCCGCCGCGCCCGAGTAGCCGGGCGACTGGATGATGGGCCGGTAGCTCTGCCCGGGTTCCTGGCGGGGGGCCTGCGACGGCTTCTGGGAGCCCTCGGAGCCGGCGGGCGAGGGCTCGCCCAGGGGGCTGCAGGAGAGGCCGGCGCGGTGGGACATCTGCTGGTAGCTGCCCCCACAGCTCAGGTAGTGCTGGAGGGAGTGGGCGGCGGGCAGCTGCGGCTGGGTGCTGGAGGGGCGCTGGTAGTGCTTGATGACGCTGTCCTGCCGGGGGATGGCCCGCTCCATGGAGGCGGCGGGCGAGCTGGAGAAGACGGAGGCGTTGTACAGCTGCGAGGACTGGTCCGAGGGCCCCAGGGAGGACGAGAGCAGGTTGAACTGGGAGGGCAGGTGGCGGGAGGCCGACTCCTGGGCACTGCGGTAGGCCGAGCTCTGGGAGGGCAGGCCGGTGCCCAGCACGGCGCTGCCCAGCCGGTCGAAGCTGAGGGAGGAGGGGACGCTGGCCTGGGAGGATTTGATGTGCAGCAGCGGGTCGTGCGGGGACAGGAGCCCGTTGGAGCTGGGGCTGAAGGCCGCATCCTGCAGGCTGAGCGAGGAGCTGACCGGGAAGCTGCGCCCGCTGAAGGAGGCCGGGTGCTGGTAGGCCGACAGCGCCGAGGACGACGGGAAGGTGCCCGAGCCGGGGATGGCGCCCGAGATGAAGAGCTCAGCCGGGGCCGGAGTGTGCATGGCTGGGGGGGGAACGGAGGGGTCAGAGACAGGAGCAGCACCCGCCTGCACCCACAGCCCCCGCCCGGGACAGGCACCCTCGGGCCTCTGCCCCAAGGCCCCCTTGGGGAGATCTGGGTCCTACAGCGGGGCTGGGGGTGGGGCTCGAACAGAGGGCGGTGGGGCTTGAACAGAGGGCGGGGCTAAGGGGGGCAGCCCGGGCCTGGCTGAGGGGCGGGGCTAAGGGGGGCAGCCCGGGCCTGGCTGAGGGGTGGGAGTAAGGCCTACAGTGGGGCATGCCCCGCCCCTGCTGGAATGTCCTTGTACAGGCCCCGCCCCCTGGGGGGGGTCTCTCCCCACCCCCACGTACCTGTCTGCCAGGAGGGGGTGCGGAACTGGGAGAGCAGCGAGGAGGCCGAGGGGCCGGGCTGAGGGGCCCGCGACTCCAGCGCCGAGATGAGGTTCATGACGGAGGCATCGGGGGTGGCGCTGCTGGCATGATGGAGTCCCGTCTCGAAGAGCCCCGAGAGACCTGGGGGGGGGAGAGACAGTGAGGGGGGCACAGGCAGACGGGGGCAGGGCGGACAGGAGCAGGGCAGATGGACAGGTGGGGGCAGGGCAGACGGGGGCAGAGACAGGGAAGACGGGACAGACAGATGGGGGCATGGCAGACGGACAGACGGGGGCAGAGACGGGGAGATGGGACAGACAGACGGGGGCAGGGCAGACAGACAGACGGGGCAGAGACGGGGAGAAGGGACAGACAGACGGGGGCAGGGCAGACGGACAGACAGGGGCAGAGACAGGGGAGATGGGACAGAGACGGGGCAGGGCAGATGTAGAGACGGGGGCAGAGACAGGGGAGATGGGACAGACAGACGGGGCAGGGCAGACGGACAGACGGGGGCAGGGCATTGTGGGAGTGCTGGCAGGACAGACTGGCAGAGGAGGACAGGCAGAGAGGGGAGAAGAGCGAGGGCGGGGGGGGGAGACAGGCAGAGGGCACCAGACCCATGGATAATGGGGGGCAGAGCAGTCGGGCGGGAGGGGCAGGTGGACACGCAGACATCCAGGGACGGACGGACGAGGGGCTGCAGAGAGACAGGTGGGGGTGAGAGGGAGCAGACGCACAGCGGGACAGGCACGCAACCAGGAGGATGGACAGACACACAGGGGCAGGGGCACACGGCCAGGAGGGCGGACACACGGGGGAGGGGCACACGGCCAGGAGGAAGGACGGATGGACAGACACAGGGGGAGGGGCACACGGCCCGGAGGACGGGCACACGGGGGAGGGGCACACGGCCAGGAGGACGGATGGATGGACACCCGGGGGAGGGGCACACGGCCAGGAGGACAGACGGATGGACAGACACAGGGGGAGGGACACACGGCCAGGAGGACGGACGGATGGACAGACACAGGGGGAGGGGCACACGGCCCGGAGGACGGACACAGGGGGAGGGGCACACGGCCAGGAGGAAGGACGGACGGACGGACGCGCGAGCGGGAGAAGACGGAGACGTACCTGCGGGGTGGTGGTTCGTGGCGTAGCCCTGCAGGGGGTGGGGGGCGGCGTAGGCCTGGCGGTGCAGAATGTCCGTGTCGGGATGGGACGTCCGGGACCCGCCGTACACCAGGCTGGGGGCAGGGGAGGGGAACAGCATCAGTGACAGTCACGCCCCCCCAAACCCTGCCCCCAGCTCTGGGGGGTGGGGCACGGGGGCCTTTCCTCTCTAGGGGGCGCCGGCTCCCATCCAGCCCTAGGGCAGGAACTGGCTGGCTCAGGGGGGCAGGGAATGGGGCCCGGGGCCTGTCCTCTCTAGGGGGCGCCGGCTCCCATCCAGCCCCAGGGCAGGGACTGGCTGGCTCAGGGGCGGGGAATGGGGTACGGGGCCTTTCCTCTCTGGGGGGCACCAGCTCCATCAGTGATCCCTCTGCAGTGGGGGAGGGGCTTTCACCAGGGATCCCCCCCATGCCGTGTGTCGTCCCCCCCCAGTTGTGTCTCCCACACGCACACCCTGAAGAAGCAGAACCCGGCCCATGGATCCCCCCTCCCCAGCCTCCCGGCTCAGAGAAGCGGGAAGGTTTCCCCCCATCCCCCTCCCCGCATCTGGTACAGGAGTGTGGTGACAGCAGGGCATTCTGGGAAACGTAGTCCCTGGCTCTGGTTCCAGATGTCTGATTCCCCCCCCCTCCCTTTGCACTTCCCAGCACACAGGAAGGAGCCTGGCACCAAAACGGAGATGCACAGCCCCCCCCCAGCCCATCCCTGCCCCCCCCCCCACAGCCTGCCGGTGCCCCTCACTCCCGGCCCACAGCCCCCTGGGCTCCCCTGCATCCCCGAGAGGTGTGAAGACAGATTTAGGTTTTTCCAACCACCTACTAAGCAGAGGGAACTGCCCAGTTAAGAACCGTACCCGGATCAGACCCTAAGCTCTGCCCAGCAAGTACACCCCCTCTCCCCGTTACAAGAGAACCCAGGAGTCCTGGCTCTCAGCTCCCCCCACCCCCCCAACACCACCTCCGCTGGTCTCCCTGGTGCCTGCACCCAGCACTGAACCCCTCGGACTCTCTGTTCCTCCTGGGCATGCGACGCTGGGCAGGTGCAACTGGGAGCCCAGGGATCCATGCGCCATGCAGCGAAGGCCCGGCCCAGGCTGCGGGGCCCTGCAGCCCCTCAATGCAACTGGCTGCGGACACATGCAGGCGTGAGCCAGGGCAAAGCTGCAACCTCTCCAGAGAGGCAAATGAACACCCCAGGTGCATGCAGCCGTCTGCAGAATGAGGTATGCACCGCGGCGCGAATGCATTGGATTTGCCCGGGCCCAGGCCCGCTGAGCAATGCATGCACTGCGGCAATCCATGCACCCCGCAGCTGCAATCCCCTGGACAAGGGCGGATGCAGCAGGCAGTGAATGCAGGGACTGCGCTAAGGAGCCCCTTCTTTGAGAGAGAGACATGCAGGTACCATAGCAAATGCATGCAGCATGGTGGTGCACCCTGATGCAGAGAGATGCATGCACAATTGCATGCAGCACGGGGATGCGCCCTGATGCAGAGAGATGCATGCACAATTGCATGCAGCACGGGGATGTGCCCTGATGCAGAGAGATGCACGCACAATTGCATGCAATATGGGATGCAACGTGATGCAGAGAGATGCAGGAATCACAGCAAATAGATGCATTGTGCAGGTGCAAGAGAGCTGCAGCTAGCATGGAAAATGCATGCACCATACGGATACAACTGCCTGCAGAGACATGCAAAGCAATGTCCGTTTCAGGCAAATCTCCCTGTGGAAGGATACACACCCCACGGAGGGAATGCATGGGCTGCGCCCAAGGACCTCATTGCAGAGAGATGCATGCACCACCGTAAATGCACGGGCCTCGGAGGTGCAAAAGCCTGCCGAGAGCTGCCTCTGCGCCCTTGCAAACGCATTCACCGAGCAGGTGCGTGCACCGTGTGGCAAAGGCATGCACCATGGTGGGGAGCAATGGCACACATTACGCACATGCAACCACCCCCAGCAGGATGCATGCGCCATGCAGCAAACGCCTGGGCTGGGCAGAGGCCTGCATGCGCCACGCAGGGGCAGCAATTGGCAGGAGGGTGCAAGCAGCACCGAAAACTCCCTTCACCATCCAGAGGCAACTGCGTCTACCAGGCACACGGCATGCGATGCCTGCAGCGCCCTGCAGGCTGCACCCCGGAGCACCTCTGCGCTGAGGGCAGATGCATTATCCATGTGGGGGGGGTTCTGCTTGCAGAATGCCTGCACCTCCCCTGCCCCCACCCCGCAGCTGCACCTGCCTCCAGGACATATGCAGCAGCACCGCAGGGGGTGAAGAGCAGGCCAGGCGGGCGCCACCCCACACAGCCCCCCCGAAACGCAGCCCACAAGCAGGCAGCAAGAGCCCAGCCCCCAAACCCACTAGGCCCTACTCCCAGAGGAGTCCTGGCTCCCAGCCCCCACCCCCACTCTAACCACTAGTCCCTATTCCCCTCCCAGAGCTGGGGATAGAACCCAGGAGTCCTGGCTCCGAGTCCCGCCCCCCCCCCTCTAACCACTAGACCCCACTCCCCAGCCCCAGTGACCCCTGCTCCCCTCCCCCGCCTTCCAGCTCCTGGAACCAGCAGCTCCCACTCACTGGGGCTCTGCTGGGGGGCAGGGGGGGTGTCACACAGAGATTGGTGTCTTCGGGGGGGGGGCAGAATGCAGACGCTTCTGGGGGTATGGGGAACAGCCAACGCCTGGGGGGCGGGGACTGCGTCCCACCCCCCTCCCCTGCAGCCAGGACCTCCCCAGCAGTGTGGGAGTGGGGTGGGAGGTCACACACTCACCGCCGCCCCCTGCCCAGGGGGACACACACACCCCCGGCACCCATTCTGTCAGGGGAGCAGCCCGGAAACCCACAAACTCATCGCACACCTGGGGGTTCGGGGACGCAGGCCCCTGCCCCCCACGCTGGGACCAGTGGGGCTGGCCGAAGGGGGTCAAGGCTGAGCCAGAGGGAAAGAAACCCCCTCCCGCAACAGCCTCCCCACACTCCTCCCCTCCCCCTCCCCCCAAATTTCTACCTTCCCCCCACACCCCTACCTCCCCACCCCCACCAGTGCGGCCCCAGCACGAGGGCAACTCTCAAGCCCATGGTACAGAGAGAGATACTGAGCGCCAGGGAAGGTCAGAGCTTGCAACAAAACTGGGGAAAGAACCCAGGAGTCCTGGCTCCCAGCCCTCCCTGCTCTACCCACTAGACCCCACTCCCCTCCCAGAGCCAGGGAGAGAACCCAGGAGTCCTGGCTCCCAGCCCCCCCTGCTCTACCCACTAGACTCCCCTCCCCTCCTAGAGCCGGAGAGAGAACCCAGGAGTCCTGGCACCCAGCCCCCCCCCCCTTCTAACCACTAGTCCTCACTCCCCTCCCAGAGCCAGGGAGAGAACCCAGGAGTCCCAGCTCCCAGCCCCCGGCTCTAACCACTAGACACGTTCAGAGAAAGGTCTCAGACGGTACCAGGACATCTCAGGGGAGTGGGCCTGGGAGCCAGGACTCCTGGGTTCTGTGATCAGCTCTGGGAGGAGAGTGGGGTCTAGTGGTTAGAGTGGGGGGGCTGGGAGCCAGGACTCCTGGGTTCTCTCCCTAGCTCTGGGAGGGGAGTGGGGTCTAGTGGCTGGAGTGGGGGGGGGCTGGGAGCCAGGACTCCTGGGTTCTCTCCCTGCCTGTAGAATGGGAGGGGGTTCTAGTGGGTTGGAGCTGTGGGGCGGGGGAGGGCTGAGCGCCAGGACTCTTGGGTTCCATTCTTGACTCGTTCTGCACTTGCTCTCTAAGGGGGGGATTCCCGGAGCCCCTCCCCCAGCGGCGACACCCCCAGACGGCTCCCAGCACCCCGGTGTTGGTTGGTGCTGCCCAGGGCACGATGGGTCCCGCTTGTCCCAGCCCCCCACCCTGCTCTCTAAGAGACCTATTGGGGGACAGGGGGATCCCTAACAGGCCTCCCCCAGCTGGGAGGCCCCAGGCTCCCCAGATGGGCTGGGGAAGGGGTGCAAAACTGAGCCCGGCTTGGCCTTGTGCACAGGTGTGGGGGGGGGCGCCTCCCCCGTGCACGGATTTCGGGGGCCCTGCACCCCCTTCCCCATGCAAAGGGCGGGGGGAGCCCCCAATGCACCCCCGCCTTCCCCAGGGCGGCTCCGCCGTACCCGGGGGGGTGGGGGGGCCCGATCCCGGCAGGCCGCGGCCCCCCCCCGCCCCGCTCACCTGGCCTTGGCCGATCGCTCGTAGCTCCATCCCGGGCCGGCGCCCAGCGGGTCCCCGAAGCCGGCGCTGGGGTAGTTCCTGTCCATGGGGCCGGCGGGGGGGGGGGCGCAGCACGCGCGCCCCGGGGGCCCCCAGGTGCCGCGCCTCGGCCTGCAGGGGCGGGGGGAGGGAGGGGGGGCGCGGCGGGGAGGGGGCTCGGAGGGGGAGGGGGCGCTGCCGGAGGGGGGGGGTCCCCCCGCCGCTGCCCCCGGCCGCTGCCCGCCCGCCTGGCGGGCTCAGGCCCCGGGCTGGCGGCGCTGGCGCTGGGGCTGCGGGAGGCGGCGGCCGCTGGCGAGGCGGATCATGGTGCAGCCATGTTCGCTGGGTGTCTCTGTCCGCCCCGCTTCCTCCCACAATCCCGTGCTGGGGGGAGGAGAAGGGGGGGAATGAGACAGAGACGGGGGAGGAGGGAGAGAGACGGAGCGGGGGGGGGGGGTCGGGGAGGGAGGGAGTGTGGGGCAGGGAGAGGGGAGGGGGGCAGAGCTGGAGGGGATGGAGGGAGCGGGGCAGAGACGGGGGATGGAGGGAATGGGGTAGGGATAGAGGAGGAGAGAAGGGTCAAGGAAGGAGGGAGTGGGGCAGAGAGAGGAGGGGGCAGGATGGGGCAGAGAGAGGAGGGAGGGAGGGGTAGGGAAGGAGGGAGTGGGGCAGAGAGAGGAGGGGGAAGGAAGGGATGGGGCAGAGAGAGGAGGGAGGGAGGGGTAGGGAAGGAGGGTGTGGGGCAGAGAGAGGAGGGGAAGGAATGGGGCTGAGAGAGGAGGGAGGGGATGGAGGGAGTGGGGCAGAGAGGAGGGAGGGGAAGGAGGAGTGGGGCAGAGAGGAGGGAGGGGAGGGATGGGGAAGGAAGGAATGGGGCTGAGAGAGGAGGGAGGGGTGGGGAAGGAGGGAGTGGGGCAGAGAGAGGAGGAGGGAGGGATGGGGAAGGAAGGAATGGGGCTGAGAGAGGAGGGAGGGGTGGGGAAGGAGGGAGTGGGGCAGAGAGAGGAGGGGAAGGAGGAGTGGGGCAGAGAGGAGGAGGGAGGGATGGGGAAGGAAGAAATGGGGCTGAGAGAGGAGGGGTGGGGAAGGAGGGAGTGGGGCAGAGAGAGGAGGGAGGGGATGGGGTAGAGGGGGATGGAGGATCAGGACTATACCCCTCCCCCCCCCATATCACACACACACAGGTGCACCATGCAACAGTCCACCACACACACACACACACATACACACACACGTGTGTGTGCAACACACAGCCCCCAAAAAATATGTCTGTGCAACTTGCCAAACCCCTCACTCGTGTCTGTGTCTTGCACGACCCCCCATCACAGGCGTGTGCAGTGTGAACCCTGCCCAACACACACACACACACACACACACACACCGGTGTGCGATCTCAGACACACAGCATGGAGCGTTGGGGGGAGGCTGCTGGGGGGAACTCCCCCCACACACACCCCTGACTCTGCCACCCCATGCCCTCCCCACAGGCCCTCTGGCTAAGGGGCGCCCACCACTGGCAGAGACCGGGGGGGGGGGGGGGGGGGGGGGGAGCACGACTCCTTGGAACCTACTTGCCCAAGGTTTGGGGCTGGCCAGGGTGGGGGTTGCATTTGAGTCCTGAGGGTGGGGCCCAGAAAATATGGGGCAGGCCCCAGGCATCTGGGGGCTGGTCCTGCCCCTCCCCCCACTCTTATAACAGGGTCCCAAGCTGGCCCCTGCTGTAGGCCAGGCCCCATGGTCTGCCTTGGCCTACAAACAACACAGGGGATATGGCAGCCTCTGGCGGGAGGGGGGAGAAAGGAGGGACTACGAGTCCCATCGTGCACCGGGAGGGAGGAAGGAAGCCGGCTGCTTGGAATGAAGTGGAAGCACTGCATGCTGGGAGCTGTAGTTCCAGGGAGGGGGGAGGGGGATTAGAGCCCTTCCCGCCATGCTCCTACTCGAGGCTTCATTGGCTGGGCTGAACTGCCTGTCTGTCTCCTTCCCACCAATCCGCTCCCATGGAGGGGCGGGACCCGCTGCTGCAGAGAAATGATAGGCAGAGCAAGAGGCCAATCCATGGCCTGCAACCTTCCTTCCCCGACCGGGGCCACCAGGGCCTCAGTGCCCCTCACCCAGGCATCAGGCCACCCTGCAAGCCGCAGCACGAGGGGGCCCATGATGCACGCTGGGTTTCCACGTGCACGGGATAGCTGGGCGTGCACCAGCAGCATTCACGCCCCAGCCACACGGGTCCAAGCCCTGGCTCACGAAGCAGTTTGCACAGATGCACCAGCGTCCTCGTGTCCCCAGGCGTGGCTCACCCCCGGTAGAGCGTGCACCAGGGTCCTCGTGTCCCCAGGCGTGGCTCACCCGGGGCAGAGCATGCACCAGCGTCCTCGTGTCCCCAGGCGTGACTCACCCCCGGTAGAGCGTGCACCAGCGTCCCCGTGTCCCCAGGCGTGGCTCACCCCCGGTAGAGCGTGCACCAGCGTCCTCGTGTCCCCAGGCGTGGCTCACCCCCGGTAGAGCGTGCACCAGCGTCCCCGTGTCCCCAGGCGTGGCTCGGCCCTGGCCGGCGCATGCACCAGCGTCCCTGTGTCCCCAAGCGTGGCTCACCCCCAGCAGAGTGTGCACCAGCGTCCCCGTGTCCCCAGGCGTGGCTCACCCCCAGCAGAGTGTGCACCAGTGTCCTCGTGTCCCCAGGCGTGGCTCGGCCCTGGCCGGCGCATGCACCAGCGTCCCCGTGTCCCCAGGCGTGGCTCACCCGGGGCAGAGCATGCACCAGCGTCCTCGTGTCCCCAGGCGTGGCTCGGCCCTGGCCGGCGCATGCACCAGCGTCCCCGTGTCCCCAGGTGTGGCTCACCCCCAGCAGAGTGTGCACCAGCGTCCCCGTGTCCCCAGGCGTGGCTCACCCCCAGCAGAGCGTGCACCAGCATCCTCGTGTCCCCAGGTGTGGCTCACCCCCGGCAGAGCGTGCACCAGCGTCCTCGTGTCCCCAGGTGTGGCTCACCCGGGGCAGCATGTGCACCAGCATCCTCGTGTCCCCAGGCGTGGCTCAGCCCTGGCCGGCGCGTGCACCAGCGTCCCTGCGTCCCCAAGCGTGGCTCACCCAGGGCGGTGCGTGCACCAGCATCCCCATGTCCCCCGGCGTGGCTGTCCTGGGCCAGCACGTGCACCAGCGTCCCCGTGTCCCCAGGCGTGCCTCACCCGGGGCAGAGCATGCACCAGCGTCCTCGTGTCCCCAGGCGTGGCTCACCCCCGGCAGAGCGTGCACCAGCGTCCCCGTGTCCCCCGGCGTGGCTCGGCCCTGGTGGCCCGTGCCAGGTGTGGTAGGAGCAGCTCTTCACACAGGTACAATCACGCGGGTTTGCACACCCAGGAGCACTCAGCCGGCGAGAGGGGCCCCGTGAGACGCTCCCTCACCCCAGACGCAGGACACGGCGGGTTCTAGGAAACGGCTGGCGCTTTATTACGCTGACAACAATCCCGGTGCGGGAGGCGGGTCCCAGCCCCGGTGCAGCCGGCTACAGGGGGATGGGGACCGGGTGGGTCAGCGCCATCCCCAGC
Source organism: Graptemys geographica (assembly GCA_037349215.1). Taxonomy (NCBI): domain Eukaryota; kingdom Metazoa; phylum Chordata; order Testudines; family Emydidae; genus Graptemys; species Graptemys geographica. The sequence continues at coordinate 76,125 of JBAIFT010000183.1, read as the reverse complement.
CGGCTCCTCTGTGCTGCCAAATGGGGTGGACAGAGGGTTGGGGGAGGCCAGATGCACCCCCAGTGCCCAGCACTCTGTCAGAACCCACTCACGGCACATGCACACACTTGTGCCTTGCACATGCGCTCTGTGTCGCACACTCGCTTCATCCTCACACTCACCCCATTGTGCGTGCACACCACCCAGCATGCTTGTGCCCCCTCACTCCTCCACACACAGACTTGTGTCTCGCACGCTTGGATGTGCTCGCCCACCGTCTCTCACTCATCTCCGGCACACATGCCCCTGTGTCTGGCACACTCACCCATCCCTGTTGCACATGACCCTAGCCTTGCACACTCATCCCACACCACACATGCCCCAATGTCTCGCACACCTGCTATCCGTCACGTTCCCCATCCTTGCACTCACTCCACTTCACACACCCCGTGTATCTCGTACACCCACTCCCCATCCCACATATCCCTTATATGTTGCACACCCACTCCCCATCACATATGCCCCCGGCCTCACACACTCGCCCCACATCACACTTACATGCACCCTCATGTCTCACTCATGCACACACGCACACCCCAGGCACATACACCCACGTGCCTTACATACACGGCCCCATCACACACGCCCCCCCAGTCTTGCACACTCACCCCAGTCCCATGTGCCCTCTGCCTTGCACCCCATTTACACACACCCTGTGCCGCATGCATGTACACTCACCTCGCATGGTCACCTCGCACACTCACACCTGCACATTCACCCCGTTTCCCTTCACGCGTTGCACACTCACCGTGCATCTCACATTCATCCACACACTCATTGTGTCCCACGGACGCACACTCACCACATCTCCCCCCCCCTCCCCCCGCCCGCCCACAGCAGCAATCCAGTGGCTGTGGGTCCGATCAGTGGGGCTGGGTGGAAGAGCTGGGAGCCCTGGGGGAAAAAGGAAATCAGGTTACACACTGGGACCCAGGCAGAGGGGACATAAAGTTGGTGTGTCCCCCCCCCCTTTGCAAACACCCCCCCAGACCTGCGCAGCCCCGGACTCGAGATTCACAGGGCCCTGCCCGCACCAGCCTACGTCGGTGTCCGTGACGGGGGCCCCGATCTCAGCTGGGGGGGAAGGGGGAGTCTGGGTGCCTGAGAACGGGCTGATGGGGGGCTGCACTGACCCCACCCCCCCAGCCAAAGCTGGGGGGCCCTGGCGCTGCACAGACCCGGCCCCAAAGGGCTGCCACACGAAACACACCAAAAATTATTTACAGATTGTCACAGAGCTAGGAAGGGATAGAACCCAGGAGTCCTGGCTCCCAGCTCCCCCCCCCCCCCCCAACCCAGACAGACAGGGGCAGACACACAGACAGACACCCGAGTGGCCCCCACCTGGGATAAGGCGGGGGGGGCGCGTCGTGGACTCCTGACGCCTCCAGTGCCTCCTGGTATGAGGGCAGCCCGGGGGGGCCCAGTGGCTTGGGGTCCCCAGGGAGGCAGGTCAGGGGCACGTCGGGATTCAGGGGCACGTGGACACTGTGGGGGAGACAAACAGGAGGATTATGGGGGGCACACACCCCTCCCCCAGCAAATCCACCTGGGGGAACATCACCTCAGCACCTCCCCCATGGGCCCTGTGCCGCTCCCGCCCCTTCCCCTCCCCTGGGGCTGCTGCGACCCCTCCCTTCCCCCTAGGGTGACCAGATGGCAAGTGTGAAAAAGCGGAGAAGGGGTGGGGGGTAATAGGATCCTATATAAGAAAAAGACCCCAAAAATCGGGACTGTCCCGATAAAAATCGGGACATCTGGTCACCCTACTTCCCCCTAGGGGTGCTGTGCCCCTCCCCCCAGCTCCTGCCCCTCTCCCTCCCCGGGAATGCCATGCCCCTCCCCTTCCCTGGGGGTGCTGCAAACCCTCCCACCCCCTCCCCTTCCCTGGGGGCACCTCCTGCCCCGTCCGCTCCCCTGGGGGTGATGCAACCCCTCCCATTCCCTCCCCTCCCCTGAATGTGTCGTGCCCCTCCCCCCACCTGCTGCCCCTCCTCTCTCCTGGGGGCGCCATGCCCCTCCCTCCACCTCCTCTCCCCTGGGGGCGCTGTGCCCCTACCACCCCCTCCCGCCCCCTCCTCTTCCCCTACCTTCCACCCATCCCCCCCAGGGGGGCCGTGCCCCTCATGTCTCTGGCCCCTCCCCTTCCCCCCCCAGGCCCTGCTGGGCCCCCCCTTACCTGCGCTGCCTGCGCTCCTTGGACCGGTACTTGACCCAGTACATGGCAATGACGCCGACCATGATCATCAGAACCAGCCCGGCCACTAGCCCGGCCACCAGCCCGGCCACGTCCACCCCGGGGCTGTCTGTGCAAGGGGGGGGAGGGGATTAGTGTCCCTAGAGGCAGTAGGCTCCCACCCGGCCCCAGGGCAGGGACTGGCTGGCTCAGGGGGGCAGGGAATGGGGCAGGGGCCTGTCCCCTCTAGGGGACGCCGGCTCCATCCGGCCCCAGGGCAGGGACTGGCTGGCTCAAGGGGTGGGGAATGGGGTACGGGGTCTTTCCCCTCTAGGGGGGGTGCCCCACACTCACCTGAGCTCCCGCCTTTCCCATTGTGGGGATAAATCTCCCAAAAGGCTTTCTGGGGGGGAGGAACACAAGAGATGGGTGGTTAATATAGGAGTACAGCTGCTCTGCTCCCCGACATCTGCCTCCACCTGCCATTTAGAGCCCCCTTAATCACTAAACCCCACTCCCCACCAGGAGTCCTGTCTCTCAGCCCCCCTGCTCCAACCACTAGACCCCACTCCGCTCCCAGCACCAGGGATTGAGCCCACCCTCCCATCATGAAATGGAAAGGGGCAAATTCACAGCTCCTCCCACACAGCAAGGGTGGGCCTGTGGAACTCTATGCCACAGGATTTCACGGCTGGTCCCGAGCTCGTTGGGTTTGCAAGAAGGCTGGGCGAGTCCTATCGCACTTGGGCCTGCGGAACTCCCCAACACAGGCCCCAGAGGCTGGGCGGCTAGTAGGGCTCACCTGACCCCTAAGTAAGGAGGCCTGCGGGGGGGGGGGGCGACTTCCCTGGGTGGGGGGGCAGGTTACCTGGTAACGGCATGGTTTATGGTGCTGGGAGAGATGGGATGCTGAGCTGGAGTGGGGGTACCAGGCTGATTGGGGGTACCTCAGAGCTGTCTCACCCCCCACAGAATGAGAGAGAATCCCCCTCCCCCTGGAGCAGTACAGGGATTAGGACCCAGCTGGCTCACGGGGTCAGAAGAGTTAACCACCTGCCCTGCCCTGCCCCGCCCCCTCTGCTCTCAGGCCTCAATGCCGCAGGGCCCCATGGGTAACGTGGGTGTCATTCACCCGCCCCCAGGGAGACGGGGGTGTGTGGTGGGAGGTGGGAACCCAGGCGTCCGGGCTCTGGGCCAGCTAGGATCCTTCCCTGAGACATGGCTGCTCCCTGCTGGGTCATGGGGACCCCACTCCCCCATCCCCCCTACACCCGATCCCCCTGCGGCACCCAAGTCCCCTCCCCCTCTGCAGCCTCCCGGGCCCCTGTGGCCCCCCACAGCTCCATGTGCGCCCCCCCCCCGTACTCAGCTGTTGCAACGTTGTTCTCGAAGACTTCCCGCGCCTCCTCATAGTTGCAAACCTCCTCCCAGCACTCGCGCTCCAGGTTCCCCGGCGTCACCAGCTCGAAGTCCCAGTGATTGTAGAGGAGCCGGCGCCCCAAGAACCCCTGCGCGGCATCTGCACCCAGGAACACTGGAGGAAGGGGGGAGAACGGAGCTCAGGACGCCTGGGTTCTCTCCCTGGCTCTGGGAGGGGAGTGGGATCTAGGGGATCCGGATTTAGGGCGCCCACTCTCCTAATGCGTCGGGAGAAGGAGGGATTCAGGCAGGATCCCGCTCCCAGGGTCTGGGACCCACATTAAAGCCCCCCCCCACTTACCTTGCCCCCCGAGTGGTGCGTGGGGCCGCTGCCTGCGGAGGGTGCTGGCAAAGCTGGAGACGAAAACGTGGCCCAGCAGGAGCAGGGCGGGCGCCCTCCACATGACGGGGGGAGGGGGGACCTGCAATGGGGGGGCAGCGTCAGGGGAGGGGGGCAGCCAGCCCAGCATCCCTGGTGCCCCTTCTCCATCACCCCCGGAGTTGGGCACCCCCCACTCCACGATCCGCAATTGGTACCAGGCTGGCACCCCCAAATCCCCCCATTGTTACCCCAAATCCCCCCTGCTCCTGGTGCAGTGAATCCCATCCCCCGATTCCTACACCACCCACAAACCCCTCCCAAACCCCCATCCTCCAATTCCTCTAGCACACCAAATCCACCCCCTCCCTGAACCCCCTTCCCCCAATTCCTACACCACCCACAAGCCCCTCCCAAACCCCCTTCCCCCAATTCTCTAGCACCCCCGAATCCACCCCTCCCTCAACCCCATCCCCCAATTCCTCTAGCACCCCCAAATCCATTCCCTCCTAAACCCCATCTCCTCCTGCACCCTCAAATCCACCCCCTCCCTCAATTCCTCTAGCACCCCAACTCCACCCCCTCCCTGAACCCCCTTCCCCAATTCCTCTAGCACCCCCAAATCCACCCCCTTCCTGAACCCCCATCCCTCCAGTACCCCCAAATCCACCCATCCCCGACTCACCTAGCAGCCTCAAAATTCCCCCAATCCCTTTAGCGCCCCACATCTACCCCAGCACCCCCAAACCACGCTCCCACCCCCCGTCCCGGCCCCAAACCCTCCTATGTCGCCTCTGCCCCGCCCCACACAACAGGGAAGTGCCCGGAGTTCTCTAGTTCCCGGTTACCCCCACCTGTGCCCGCCCCCCCACCGGCGCCGCAGGACCCCCCGAGAAAGTTTCCAGGCGAACCCCGAGCCCGACCTCACCTGCCGCCCGTCCGGGAAGGGGGCGGGGCCGATCAGAAAGGGGGGGCGGGGGGGCTCTGCTCGAAATCCGGCCCCCCGGGACCGGTCCAGGTGTGTCGGAGGGGGCTGGGGTCCGGCTGATCTCAGGGGAGCGCGGCGAGGAGCGGGAGCCGAACGGCTCGAGGTTCCCGGGGACCCGGACGCCTGGGTCCTTGTTTTGGACAGAGACAGCCCAGGTGAGCGCGGGGGAGGGTACAAAGGTCACATGGCGGGGGAGGGGCAGGTGCAGCCTGGACAGGTGGATGCCAGGTGCGGGAGGGAGGGGATTCCCAGGGAGTGCTGGGGGGCAGCGGACGGGGATCCGGGGGGGCAGGGCTTGGAGGACTGTGGGGGGATCCTGGGGGGGCTGCGTGGGGGAACCCTGGGGGGCTGTGGGAGGTGGCGGGGGGGCAGGTGGGGGTTCCCGGGGGGGGCTGAGTGGGGAGGATGGGGTGGAAATCATGCGGGTGGGGGTAAGGAGTCGGGGAGCAGGCACTGGGGAGTGGGGACCCTGCAGGGGCCAGGCGCAGGACTCAGGTGAGGGGCGCTGTACATGTCGCCAGCCTGTGCGTCCTTCGCCCCACCCCGTAGGGGCCCCCCTGCCCCCTCCCACAGGTGATGACTCTGTTTGTGAGGGAATGAAATGGGATTGGAGAGCTGGGCCGGGACTCTGGGGCGAGGGGGAGGGTAGATCAGGGGGGTTGGGGAGCCAGGACTCCTGGGTTTTCTCCCCAGCTGTGGGAGGGGAGTGGGGTCTAGTGGTTAGAGCAGGGGGGTGCTGGGAGCCCGGACTCCTGGGTTCTCTCCCCAGCTCTGGGAGGGCAGTGGGGGCTGGTGGTTAGAGCAGGGTGGGGCTGGGAGCCAGGACTCCTGGGTTCTCTCCCCAGCTCTGGGAGGGCAGTGGGGGCTGGTGGTTAGAGTGGGGGGGGCTGGGAGCCAGGACTCCTGGGTTCTCTCCCTGTCTAGGGAGACTGACAAAAAAAGGGGGGGGGGAAACCCCGCCCCTGAGGACCGCTGCAGGGGTCGGGCTGGTAGTTACCGCTAAGTGGAGTGACCCGGGGGCAAGTCCTGGGGGGGGGGGGTCCCCCCAAGCCTGGGAGCCAGGGGAGCCGAGCTGGCTGGGGCCGGGTCACTCCACTTCCCGCAGGAAGTGGCCAGTCCCCCTCGTGGGGACCTGGGGGGAGGCCCACAGAGGCCTGGGGGCGCTGCATAAGGCACCAAAATAGCTAGGGCCGGCCCTGCCTGGCACCACCGCTGAGCCCCCCCCTGCCCCACTTTCCCGAGGGGGGGGAACAACCCGCCCCGGAACCGTCCCGTCGAGTCCCATGTTCAGGCCGGCCTCATTTCCCTGCTGCACCGCGCGGGGATATGTATGGAGGGTCCACTTCCGGCCGCCTCCACTTCCTGTTTCCGGCGTGGTGGGGGAGAGGCGAGGTGAGGCTGGGCCGGGGGGGTGGTAACCAGGCAACCTTCAGGATGTGTGTGGGGGGGTCCCCTGGAAACGGGTCCCCCCGCCCCTCCCCCACCCGGGCCTAGGGGCTCCCCCCGCCCCCATTCCTCCCTTGGGCGTGGGGTGAGCAGCCCACGAACCCCCCAATGTATGTGTTGCTCGGGGGGGTCCCCAAGGCACCAGCCCCCCCGACCCCCCCAGGGCATGGGGCACCCTGACAACCCCCCCAAACGCCCCCCTCTTCTCCCCCCCCCACGAGGTACCCTGTGGTCTGTGTTGCCTGGGGGAGGGAGTGGGGATGTCCCGTGTCATCGTCCCCCCCCAGCTCTGATCCACCCCCCCATGGGGCGGCTGCGCCCCGATCCTGCAGCTGGAGGGAGAGTTAATGGGAGGGGTGTCTGCTCCACTGGGCCAGATCCAGGTAGTGCCCGAGCGCACTTGGGGGGAAGGCGTGGGGGGTGGGGGGCTTCCCGCAGTCCCCAGCTGCAGAGGGACAGCCTGGAGCAGGACCCGTGGGACCAGCCGTGTTGTCTTGCCTGTGTTTAAACAGGGCAAAGGACGCACAATGGGCCCGTCGGCCTGACGGGGACCCTGCGGCCGGTGCGGGACTTGGCGAATCAGGCGTTAACGGAGGGAACCTGATTGATGCCAGTCAACGTGGGCTTTCAGAAAACGGGCCCCGTCGGACGAGCTTGACATCTGTGTTTGCCGAGATCCCCGGGGGGGATAAAGGTAACGGCGCCTACGGAGCAGACGTCACCGGCTGTGCGGCCGCGCACGTGCTCCCGGGTGACGTTTTGGTTAGCAAAATTAGACTGATCTCAGATTTACCACGACCCACGTGACGTGGACGAAAAACTGCATGCTGTGTTTCCACTGGGGTCCTGCAGGGGTCTTGCCCGTTGCTATTTAATACCTTTACCAATGACCTGGCGTCAGGGGTCCACAGGATGGGGGCTGCCCCGTCAGCTTTGGAATGGTCTCCAGAAGGCCCGGTCGAGTGTGCCGGACTGCCTGGGGGGTCCCACTCTTCTGCCAGACTCAGCCCCATGGCTTCACCGCCTCCTGAGACTGGACCTCTAGGTCTGCAGCCCCCCCATGTCCCACCGTGAGCTTTGCTCAGCAAGTCCCCCTGAAGGAGACTTGGCCAGTGTGTGCAGTGACACTCGCCCAGCGCTGTCAGAACAGTCAGTTTTTTTCGGACACAGGAGCATCTGCAGATAAGGGGCGTAAGGGCCAGACAGCTGGGTGCCATCCACACCTGTGTCTAAGCAAACAGCCCTCTTCCACCCACTAGGCACCAGTGCAGCACATGCGAGAAACTGAGGCACAGACAGGCCTCATCAAAAAAATTACAAAATATTCCCACTTCGTCACGCCTGGAAGTAAACACAAAATTGTGGCTGATAAAGTTTGCAAATAACCCCAACATTGGGGGCGTGATAAATAACCCGGGGGACAGGTCAGAGATACAAAGTGATCTGGATCGGCTGGGTAAGCCGGGCGTAGGCAGACACAACGGGGTTTCATATGGTTAAATGTCAGTGTAAACACCTGGGAGCAGAGAGCGCCAGCCGCACGGACGGGCTGGGGGACGAACCTGGAAAAGGTTTGCGGGGAGAGATGTGACAAAGTGGGAAATTCTGTAATGTTTGGTGGGAATATTGTGGGTGCCTCAGTTTCCCCATGTGCTGCGTGTTTGACTAGGTGGAGGGAAAAGGTCCCATCTCTGCAGAGACCCAGAGGACAATGGAGAACCCCGAAGACAATGCCCGGACACAATGCAGCCTAGAGTCACTCCTGATTAATCAGGGGGTGCATTGCTCCCTTTGGGTGTGTGTCTCCCCCAGGGGTCCCATCTAGGGGGACTTGCTGTGGGGCGCTCACAGCGTGATGCAGGGGGGCTGCAGGCTCTGAGGTCCGGTCCCAGGAGGCGGGGAAGCCATGGGGCTCACCCCAAGGAGAGAGCGCAACACGCAAGGAGGATTGGCATGCTGAAGGGTCTCCTCCCGGGCCTGTGACTCCATGACCAGTGGTAGCGAGGGGATGATTGGCGAGTGCGCCCGGTGAGCAGTTGGCTGCCGAAGGCACCAGCAGTGTCTTGCGGTGGTAAAGCGAGGGAAGAAGGAACCAGCGAGGATATGGCGTGTAGCCATCTCCCTGCAGAGGACCCTGCCAGCCTGTGCAGGGGGAGGGGGTTAGGCCTTGGGAAGCTCGCATGAGTTGCAGTTGGAGGCATGGAGGGGGTAAGAGGACCCGCCGAAGGGTAAGTGGGGAGAGGGCCCCAAAAAGGTTGGCGTGAATGATCAGCTTCCTGCTGAGGTGCTGATGAGGAGCGATTTGGAAGACTGGCAGGTTGGCACCTGGACCCAGAGCCACCCTCCCTGCCCTGGCACTGAGCATACGGCCCAGCAGGGGGCTGGGGACCTTCCAACTGGGAGGAAGTGAGCTACCCGGGGACAAGGCTCGATGCTTTGTCCCGAGGTGGGGAAACCGAGGCACGGCCAATGAGGGCTGCCCGCGAGCTGGGCCAGGTTCCACTCCCTACCCCAGCAGCTGACTTCCAGACCGAGCTACAGAAAGATCCCTCCTTAGAGAAGCTGAGGACCTTTGCTGGCCACGGAATTGCGGGACCCCTTAGGGGAAGATTCCTGTGTCAGAAATGGGCTCCCCAGGGGAGATCGGGGGGCATCTGGTAGTCCCCCAGAAGCACCGTCACAGGCTACTGTACCTGACCAGCGATGGTCCTCTCTCAGGACACCGGGGTATCCAACACACCAGGCAGAGGTTGCTGTAGAACGTTTCCTGGCCCAGAGTCTTTGATGCCGTCCGGCAGTAGGGCAGGTCCTGCGACCCCTGCCAGCGAGTGGGGAAGGCCCGGGACAAGGGTAAAGCAGCTTTGAGACCCTTGCCCATCACAGAGGAACCTTCTCAGAAGGTGGCCATGGACATAGTGGGGGCCCCTCAGCAAGGCGACCCAGACAGGGAAGAAATACATCATGCTGGGGGTAGATTTCGCTACCCGCTACTTTCAGGTGGTGGCTCTGTCCTCTATCGAGGCAAACACCATGGCAGAGCACTGCTGACCATTTTCAGCAGAGTGGGGTTCCCCAAGACGATCCTTACAGACCCGGGGTCCAATTTCATGTCAGCCCTGCTCCAAGGCTCTGGGAGAAATGTGGGGTCTGGCACACCTGAGCCTCAGCGTATCCCCCCCAGTCCAACGGGCTGGTGGAGAGTTTTTTGGGGACCTTAAAGATGATGCTGAGGACTTCTATGGACCAGCACCTGGACAAGTATCTACCCCACCTGCTGGTCGCGTACCGGGAAGTGCCCCAGGAATCCACAGGGTTCTCCTCTTTCAAGTCGCTATTCGGGAGGAGAGTGAGGGGACCCCTGGACTTGGGGAGGGATGAATGGGAGGGGAATGCCGCTCCCGATGGAGAATTGGGGGTGGAGTACGTGCTGGCTTTAGGGGTGATCCAGCTGCCTCTCCCATGGGGGCTGGTCCCCAAGAAAGACGGGGGGGGGGGAGGTTGAACCAATTTGGTGTGGACTATCGGAAGCTCAATGCCATCACCGTGTCCCATGCTTATCCCATGCGTGGGCCTGATGAGATTCTAGACAAGTTGTGGGGGGGAAGGGTTACCTCACTGCTGTGGATGTCACCAAAGGTTACTGGCCTGTGCCTTTGCACCGAGAGGCAGGTTGAAATCTGCCTTCACCACCCCAATAGGGAGTGCTTAATTTATGCCAGCTCCTGGCCCCGGCACCTGCGGGCTTGGCCGCTCCTGGCCCCGGCACCTCCAGGCTTGCTGCATCAGTTATGAAAGTGAAAAAATTGTGTGCGTGCTGCGTGTGCCTCGGTTTCCCGTGTGCTGCGTGTTTGACTAGGTGGGGGGAAAAGGTTTGATCTCTGCAGAGGACCGGGTGTGATTAACGCCTGGCTGTCCGGGCCCCCCCCATGGAGAACCAGGAAGACGACGCCCGGACATTTGGTGGCTAGCAACTAACGAGCCAGGCGCTGGTTCCAGACAGTTAAACGGGCTGAGATTCCCTCCAGACTCAGCTGGGGGTGCATTGCTTCCTTTGGGGGTGTCAGGCTCCCCCAGGGGTCCCATCCAGGTGGACTCGCTGGGGGAAGCTCCCGGCCTGCCACAGGGGGGCTGCAGGCTCCCCACGCGATGCTGTGACCAAAGCGGCTAACGCAGTCCTGGGGTATGTAAACGGGCTGGGGGGATGATGAGTTGCAGGGGGGTCGGCAAAGAACCCTGAGAAGGATACAAGTGTCAGCAAGAGTCCAGGGGCTTGTGGGTATTTCGAGTCACGGGAATGGGGAACTGGGTCCCTGCCTAAGTACCGAGGTTGGGACCAAATGCTCAGGCGAGCAGAGGACGGCTCTCTGGCCTGGCTCGGATGAGGTGATCACAGCAGATCCATGGGGTTCCTGGAAGGTTTGCCCCTTGGGGGACCGATCACAGCTGCATCCCCCGTCGGGTTTGGTGATTGGAGGGGCTCTGAGAGGGGGGGTCCCCCTTTCCCGGCGGGGGGTGGGGGGCCTGTCCCCCAGGAGACTGGATCTGGGATCAGTGGGGCCTCGGGACGTAACCAACTCCCTCCCCTAGGGACGCTGAACCAGGATGACACGTCACGGCAAGAACTGCACGGCTGGCGCCGTGTACACCTACCACGAGAAAAAGAAGGACACGGGTGAGATTCCACCTGCTGTGGGGAAGGGGCATTGGCCCAGCTGGCGGGGGGGGGACCAAGGCTTGGCTGGCAGGGGCTGTGGGTCGGGAGTGAGGAGCACCGCCAGGGCTGGGGGTGGGAGGAGATCAGCTTCTATCTCTGTGCCCTGACCATCTCCCCCCACCCCGCCCCCCACTTTCCAGCCGCCTCCGGTTACGGGACCCAGAACGTCCGTCTGAGCCGAGATGCCGTCAAGGATTTTGACTGCTGCTGCCTGTCCCTGCAGCCCTGCAAGGACCCGGTGGTCACGTAGGTATCGGGGTGGCAGAGACCCCCTCAGGGACATGGGGGTCCTGGCAGCTGCATAGAGAGACACCCTAAAAGGGGAAACGGCCCTTCTGGGTCCTGGCAGCCCTGATGGTGCTTTAAAGCTGGCCAGCCCCAGGCGGGCAGAGAATCCCCGAGCCGGCGCGTCCCGGTCTGCAGGCGGGTAATGGGGGGTCGGTGTATGGGGGGGGCTGCAGCTCAGCCCCCGCCCCTATTTCTCCCCCCGCCAGGCCCGACGGGTACCTGTATGAGAAGGAGGCCATCCTGGAGTACATCCTGCACCAGAAGAAGGAGATCGCCCGGCAGATGAAGGTAAGGTCCCCGCGGGGCCCTGCTGCTCCGCTTGGGGGCTGTGGGTCGGGGGGGACAAGGCTGGCACAGCGGAGGCGGGTGCGGGTTGGGAGTGGGGGGCACCAGCGGAGCTGGAGGGCAAGGCTGGGAGGTCGTAATTCCTTTCCTGGTCCCCTGACTGGGGAATTCCTCCTCTGGGCTCAGTTTCGGGGGGGCTCGGTCCCCCAGAGAGGACACCAGGCTTTGAGCCGAAGAGCTGCCGGTGGCGGGTGAGAGGCCCGTCACTGACAACCTATGGGGGGGTGGGGCGGGGTGTTAGGGTGACGGGGGCAGGAAGGCTCCGGGGGGGGAGGGGGGAGCTGTCCCTGCAGCAACCCCCCATCTCCCCCGGTGCTGCAGGCCTACGAGAAGCAGAAGAAGGAGAAGCGGACGGAGCTGGAGGAGCTGAGCCGGGCAGCCGAGGATGCCAAGGTGAAGGGCTTCCTGGCCAAGGAGATGAGCATCGTCAGCAAACCCCTGAATCCCTTCGACCACAAGTCAGGTACGGGGCTGTGGGTCGGGAGTGAGGGGCACCGGCAGAGCTGGGGGGGAGCCCAGGGCCGGGCGAGCGGGGGCTGCGGGGCGGGAGTGAGGGGCACCGGCAGGGCCGTGGGGGGCAGGGCCGGGCGAGCGGGGGCTGCGGGGCGGGAGTGAGGGGCGGGGGCAGGGCCGTGGGGGGCAGGGCCGGGCGACCGGGGGCTGCGGGGCGGGAGTGAGGGGCACCGGCAGGGCTGGGGGGGCAGGGCCGGGCGAGCGTGGGCTGCGGGGCGGGAATGAGGGGCACCGGCAGGGCTGGGGGGGGCAGGGGCTGCAGGGCGGGAGTGAGGGGCACCGGCAGGGCTGGGGGGGCAGGGCCAGGCGAGCGGGGGCTGGGGGGGCAGGACTCAGAGGCACCGGGAGAGCGGGGGGGGGCAGGGCCGGGCTGGCAGGGCTGGGGGGCAGGACTCAGGGGCACGGCTCTGTTCCAGGGGACCCCCAGCCCGGCCCAAGCAGCGCGGAGGAGGCCAAGCAGTTGCCGAGTTTCTGGATCCCGTCGCTGACCCCCGAGGCCAAGGCCAGCGTGGTGCGGAAGCCGGTGAGTGCCCCGGGACCCCACCCCTACCCCTCCCTCCGCCTGCCCCCGCATGGAAGGAGCCAGCCCCCCCCCCCCCCCCCATGGCAGCTCTCCCAAAGCATCCTGGGAGGAGCTGAAGGCCCCCCCCCCGGCACTTCTACACGGGCTGTCACCTGCCTGAGACCTCCAGAACGGGGCAAGGGGCTGAGGCAACTCCTGACAAGTTACAGAGCCCCCCCCCCTCCCCCTTCTAATCACCAGCCCCCCCTCCCCGGCCAGGGAGAGAACCCAGGCGTCCTGGCTCCCAGCTCCCTCCCCCTTCTAACCACTAGCCCCCACTCCCCTCCCAGAGCCAGGGAGAGAACCCAGGAGTCCTGGCTCCCAGCCCCGTCTCTACCACCTGCAGGACCGGTGTGTGTACTGCCCCATGAGCGGGCGACCCCTCAAGCTGAAGGACCTGACCCCCGTGCACTTCACCCTGCTGGACCCGGACGTGGGTCGCGTCGGGCTCATCAACCGGCAGGACCGATACGTCTGCGCCGTCACCCGCGACATGCTGGGCAACTCGGTGCCCTGTGCCGTGCTGCGCCCCTCGTGAGTCGGGCTGTGGGTCGGGAGTGGGGGCACCAGCAGGGCTGGGCTAGAAGGGGCTGTGGGTCGGGAGTGAGGGGCACCAGCAGGGCTGGGCTAACAGGGGCTGTGGGTCGGGAGTGAGGGGCACCAGCAGGGCTGGGCTAGAAGGGGCTGTGGGTCGGGAGTGAGGGGCACCAGCAGGGCTGGGGGGCAGGGCTGGGCTAGCAGGGGCTGCGGGTCGGGAGTGAGGGGCACTGGCAGGGCTGGGGGGCAGGGCCGGGCTCGAAGGGGCTGCTGGTTGGGAGTGAGGGGCACCGGCAGGGCTGGGCTAGAAGGGGCTGTGGGTCGGGAGTGAGGGGCACCGGCAGGGCTGGGGGGCAGGGCTGGGCTAGAAGGGGCTGTGGGTCTCTGCCCCCCGAATAGCTGTTCTCCCCCCCCCCCCCAGGGGCGCGGTGGTCACCCTGGAGTGTGTGGAGCGGCTGCTGAAGAAGGACATGGTGGACCCGGTGAATGGGGAGAAGCTGCGGGAGGACGACATCATTGTGCTGCAGCGGGTGAGCAGGGGCCGGGCGCACCCCCCAGCCGGGAGGGGCCTCCCTGCCCGTTCCCCAACCAGCAGTGCGGGGGACGGGTGGGGTGCGTTGGGGGGGCAGTGTCAGGGCAGCCCCTCTAATCTCACCCCCCCTTTCTCCTCTCAACTGTCTTCCAGGGCGGCACAGGCTTCGCCGGATCCGGGGTGTGCCTGGAAGCCAAGAAGTCCCGCCCTGTCATGCAGGCCTAGCCCCGCCCCCTTCTTCCAAGAGGGCGGGGCTTGTGCCACACTGGGGGCGGGGGGGGGTGTCGTTTTAACATGGGAACCCCCAGCGCCACTGCCTGCCCTCCTGAGCAGGGAAACTGAGGCAGGCGCTGGGTCAGGGCCGGGGGGGGGTGTGTGTGCCCCTGTGCTGCTTGTCATGTATCTATCAATAAAGCCGTGTGTCCCCCCGTAGCCCCCGTGGGCCTGATCACTGTCACGGCCCCCTTCCGCGCCGCGTCTCCAAACTGACGGCACCCCACTCGCCCTCCGGCTCTGCCCCCCTCCGGCGCCCGCCTTCCGGCCATCCTGCCCTCTGGCGCCCGCCCTCTCCCGCCCTCCGGCACCCACCTCTGCGGCCCTCCCGCCCTCCGGCCCTCGCTTCTGCAGCCTCCTACTTGCTCTCCGGCCCTGCTCGACGTCGGTCATTAACTAGCCATGGCCTAAGCCGCCCCGGCCAGGAGCTCTGCGCGTGCAGTGGCCCAGAATCCCCCAGGAGTAGGTCACCCCCCGGGCCGGGACGCTGGGACGCTGCCGGCTGCTCGGTACTTCGCCAGCTCCCAAGTTTGCCCCTTTCTAAAGATGGGCACCACGTTGGCTCCCCCGGGACCCTCCTGTCATCCGTTATCACCCCCCGTGGCTCCGAGGTTTCTTGCAGCACCCGGCCCCGCTGACTTGAATTCATTCCGCTTGGTCAGAAGATCTCGGTCGGGCGGCTTGTCCCGATCTGCGTCCCGTCCCCTTTCTGGCCTGGGGTAACGTCGCTGGGGGCCGGTCCCGGTATTTTTGGGGAGAAGGTGGGAGTGAAGCCGGCAGGGAGCAGCGCCGCCTTCCCGTCGTCTTCCCCATTCCCAGCTCGGCCCCCCAGAGCCAGTGCAGGCCGCAGAGCAAAGCCACTCGCAGCCCACAGCTCCCACCCACACCAGCTCCCGGGGGCACAGCCTGGCTCTGCAGCCCACAGCCCTCTGCCCCGCCCCGGGGACCCACCGCGCCCGGCCGAGGCCCTGGGGAGAACCCGCCCGCAGGATCAAAATGGGCGGGGGGGGCCTCAAAAGGGGTATTTGTCCCCTGGCAGGGCGGGACTGTTTGAGACAGGGGCCACCCCCATGTGCTTTGGGCCAGAAAGGCCCTGGGCCCCCTCTCCATCCTAGGGCCACCCCCCTAAGCCAGCCAATCCCTGCCCCCCCAGAGGGGAAAGGGCCAGATGGGAGCTGGTGCATGCCCCCCATGAGGAAAGGCCCTGCCCCCCCCCAACACAGCACACCCAGCCTGGCAGAGGTGGGGGGGACCCTGTTTATTGCAGCGTGTGCGTGTACAGCTCTGTGACCCCCCCCCCCCAGCAGTCCCGATCCCCCCCATCCCTGCACCCCCCGCCCACTCGCTGACAACTAATGCTGCAGAAGGGGGGGGGCTGGGGGAGCCACTCCTGTGCCCCACCACAGGGTCCATTGTGCTAGCGCGCCCCCCCCCGCCCGTGAGGGGCGGGGCCTAGAAACCTCAGTCACTGCGGGGGGGGGGGGGGGGATTTGTGTGTGTCCATCAGCCCCCCCCCGTGTTAATACTGTTGCTTTTTACAGTGCAGGTGGGGGGGAGGGGTCTGTTCTGCCAGCAGCCCACAGGTAAACCGAGGCACAGGGAAGGGAATGGCTCTCCCTGGGCATGCGGAGCTGGGGATGGAACCCAGGAGTGCTGCCCTTCCTCCGCTCTAACCCCAGAGTGGTGCGGGGGGTGGGTGGCGGAGAACCCAGGAGTCCTGGCTCCCAGCCCCTCGCCCCCAGCCTCCTAGTCCATGCCCTACCACACGTCAGAGTAAATGTCACATCTCCAAATCCATATAGCCCCCCAATAAATAAGTCCCCTCCCCCCAGGGTCCTTGCAGTGGCGTTGTGGGGGGCAGGGGGGCCCGGGCCCCTCTGGTCACAGCTCGTCGTGTTTGCGGGTCAGATCCTCCCCGTAGTTGGTGGCTTGGCTGCCCACAAACATGTTCCAGTTGTCGAGGATCTCCTGCTTCGTCAGCCGCTCGTCCTGGGGGGGGCAGAGCCGGTTACAGTGTGGGGGGGTCCTGGCTCCCCCCTCCACCTCTGGTCAGCCTCGCCCTCTCCCGCCACTCACCTTGTCCTTGTCGGACTCGAAGAGCAGGTGCTTGGCCTCCACCTCGGGGTGGTCGTAGTCCTGGGGCAAAATCCAGTGGCCGATCTCGGCCCGGTCCAGCCGCCCGTCCCGGTCCAGGTCCCGGAAATCCAGGAACTGCTGCCGCTCGCTCTGCACCCAGTCGGGCTCCGGCTCGCCGCTCTCGGGGGTGTACATGTCGCCTGGAGGGGGTGTGTGTGTGTGGAGAGACTCAGAGCCTGGAACCCCCCCAGGCCAAGCTCCCGCTGTCTCCAACCCTCCCCCCAGGGGACCCCCCCCCGGCCTCCCCACTCACCGATGTACTCGTCCACCTGCACGTAGCCGTCCCCGTTCTTGTCAATGTCTTCAATCGTTTCCTGGGGGGGCAGGGAATTAGGTGCTGAGCATCAAGGGAACAGCTGTGGGAACACTGACCCCCCCTTCTCCCAGCCTCAGCTTCCCCCGGGCTGAGGGGTTCCTGGCTGCAGCCAGGAATTGGGGGATGGGGGGGTGCAGTGAATGCATCCATGGGAACCCAGGAGTCCTGGCTCCCAGTCTTCCCTGCTCTAACCACTAGATCCCCCCCTCCCCTCCCAGAGCTGGGGAGAGAACCCAGGAGTCCTGGGCTCCCAGCACCCCCCTGCTCTAACCCACCAGACCCCACTCCCCTCCCAGAGCCGGGGAGAGAACCCAGGAGTCCTGGCTCCCAGCACCCCCACCTCTAACCACTAGACCCCACTCCCCTCCCAGAGCCAGGGAGAGAACCCAGGCGTCCGGGCCCCTCACCGTGACGACGATGTCCTTCATGTAGTCGAACTCCTCGGGGTGCAGGAAGGCGGTGAACTCCTCCCGCGTAGCGACCATGTCCCCGTCCCCGGTCGGCCGCCCTGAAGCGCCGCTCGTCCCGCGGCCAGCATCTTGCGGTAGGACTGTTTGTCCTCCAGGTCACCAAACTCCTCCCCTGGGGGCGTGGAGCTGTGAGCCCCCAGCCTGGGGATGGAACCCAGGAGTCCTGGCTCCCAGCCCAGCCCCCGCCCCAGTTCTGTTGCCTTCAGAACTCCCCCATCAGGCAGGTTATTCCCACTATAGCCACACGGTGGCGACATTGACACCACCCAGCTGCTCAGGGGAGTTTGGGGGGTCCCTCTCTCAGGGCTGCCCTATTCTGCCCCATAGCAGGGCCTTGCCCCCTCCATACTGCCTCTCCCATCCCAGATGGGGCCTGACCCACCCCAGCATAACAGCCTGCTCACCCCCTGATTTCCCCCCCCACTGTCACCCTGACCCCTCAGTAGCTCCCCCTCCCTATGGCCGGGCATCTCACCTTCCAGGCAGCAGCCCCCATGTCCCTCCCAGAGCCAGGGAGAGAAACTCAGGAGTCCTGGCTCCCAGGCCCCCCTGCTCTGACTCCTCAGCCTCCTCTCCCCTCCCAGAGCCAGGGAGAGAACCCAGGAGTCCTGGCTCCTAGCACCCCCCCTGCTCTAACCAGTAGACCCCAGTCCCCTCCCAGAGCCAGGAGAGAACCCAGGAGTCCTGGCTCCTAGCACCCGCCCTGCTCTAACCACCAGCCCCCACTCCCCTCCCAGGGCCAGGGAGAGAACCCCACGAGTCCTGGCTCCCAGTCCCCCTACTCTAACCACCAGCCCCCACTCCCCTCCCAGAGCCAGGGAGAGAACCCAGGAGTCCTGGCTCCCAACCCCCCTGCTCTAACCACCAGCCCCCACTCCCCTCCCAGGGCCAGGGAGAGAACCCGGGGAGCTGTGGCGGGCAGGGTCTCGCATGGCCGGAGCAGGACCCTCGTGGGGGGCTGGCGCTGGTGCAGGCCCCCGGCCCCCCTCACCCTCGTAGTAGCCGTAGGTGGCGTTCTTGAACTCGGGCCAGGCGATGCGCCCGTCGCCGTCCCGGTCGGTAGTCCGGCCAGTTCTTCTGCACGTTCTCGAAGATGTACCGGTTCTGGGTGTGTTTGATCCAGTCCTTCAGCTCGGCCTGGGTCACGAAGCCGTCCCGGTCCCGGTCGATCCGATCCACGATCTTCCTGCCGGGGGAGGGGGGGTACGTCAGGGGCGCTGGACGCCTGGGTCCCACCCCCAGCCCCTCTACAGAGGAATGGATGGACGGGTCCCACAAACAGGGAGAGAATCCAGGAGTCCTGGGTTCTCTCCCAGCCTCTGGGAGGGGTGTGGGGTGCAGTGGTTAGAGCCCGGGGGTTGGGAGCAGGACTCCTGGGTTCTCTCCCTGGCTCTGGGGAGGGCAGTGGGGTCCAGTGGTTAGAGCTGGGGGGCGGGGCTGGGAGCCAGGACACCTGGGTTCTCTCCCACCTCTGGGGAGGCGGGTGGGACCCGGACTCCGGGGTTCTCTGGCTCACCCCAGGCGCTCCCGGCTCTCCTCGGGCGTGAGCTGGTCGAAGGTCTTGGCTTGCTCCTTGCCCAGGAAGGCCTCGTGGTCGTACTGGAAAGCCCTGGCGGTCGTCGTGCGGGTGGTCGCTCAGCTCCTGCCCGTGGTGCACCCGGTCCCGCTTCTCGGGGGGCGGCTTGGCCAGCGCCAGGCCCAGACACAGCACCAGCAGCCCCCGGCCCCACAGCATCCTCGTCCCGCCGCAACCCTGGGGGGCAGGAGGGGGCTGGGTCTGCGCTGGCCGTGGGGGCCCCCCCGCCACGTGCCCTAGCGCCAGTCTGGCACCCGCAGCGCCCTCCTGCCCCAGTTCCCACCAGCCTGCCCCACAGTCCCCCGCACTGACGCCTGCCCCACAGAATCTCGACACCCTGCCCCACAGCCCCTCCCCCAGTGACGCCTGCCCCCACTTTCCCCACCAGTCTGCCCCATAGAACCCCACTGACTCCTGCCCACAGCCCCTCGCCACCCTGCCCCATAGCTCACCTACTTGGGGGGCAGAGGGTGCCTGGGGGGAAAATCCTCTTGTGGGGGATCAAGAGGCTGGGACTCCATTGACACGGGGGGTATGCCAGCCCCCTGCTACCCGCAGGGGGTCCCCCAGGACCCAGCCCCCCCACACCTCACTCACCCACAGGGGCGTCCCCAGGACCCAGCCCCCCCCACCTCACCCACCCGCAGGGGGTCCCCCAGGACCCAACCCCCCCCACCCTCACCCACCCGCAGGGGGTTCCCAGGACTCGCCCTCCCCCCACCTCACCCACCCGCAGGGGGTCCCCGGGACCCAGCCCCCCGATACCTCGCCCAGCTGCAGGGGGTCCCCAGGACCCAGCCCCCGTACCTCACCCAGCTGCAGGGGTCCCCCAGACTCGCCCCCCCCCATACCTCGCCCAGCTCCGCAACGCGCCGCGCCCGGCTCCGTCTTCGATGGGGGGACCCGGCTCCCCCCAACCCTTGAAACTCCGCCCCCACGGAGCCACGCCCCCGGCCCGGGGGCGGCCAATCGGAGGTCGGTATCGCCAAGGGGACGGGGCCAGGCCGCTCGCTGATTGGCTGCCCGGCGCCACGTTGACACAAAGTATCTCCCGCAAGTTTTAACTCCTGGCCCGGGAAAAGGGGGACACGTGTGGGAGGGGTCGGGATCGGGGGGTATGGGGGCAGGGCTGTGGGGGGGGCTGTGGGAATGGGGGCAGAGATGGAGTTCTGTGGGGATGGGGGCAGGGCTGGGGGTTTGGGGTCTGTGGGAATAGGGGGCAGGGATGGGGTTGGGGGTATAGGGGGCAGGGATGGGGGTCTGTGGGATGGGGGTTTGGGGTCTGGGGGAATAGGGGGAATAGGGGGCACGGATGGGGGTCTGTGGGGATAGGGGTTTGGGGTCTGGGGAATAGGGGGCAGGGCTGGGGATCTGTGGGGATGGGGGGCAGGGATGGGGGTCTGTGGGGATGGGGGTTTGGGGCCTGGGGGAATAGGGGCCAGGGATGGGGGTCTGTGGGAATGGGAGGCAGGGATGGGGTTTGAGCTGTGGGGGGCAGGGGATATGCCAGGTCTGGAGGGCAGCACTTAGGGGACCAGGGACCTGTGGGGAGGACAAGGCCGGGGGTTGGGATCGGGGGGGCTGTGGGGGGCAGGGGATGTGCCAGGTCTGGAGGGCAGCACTTAGGGGACCAGGGACCTGTGGGGAGGACAAGGCCGGGGGGTTGGGATCGGGGCGGCTGTGGGGGGCAGGGGAATGGGGCTATGGATTCTGACCCAAGCTGACCAGGATTCATACAGCTTCCCTATGGCATCCCATGGGCCCATCCACACCCCCCAGCTCCCTCCCCGTCCGTCACCAGCCGCCCGCCGGCCGTGGGGCCCCCGCGGCTGGGATCCTGGTGCTGAACCGGGGAGGGGCAGCTGAGCGAAAGGGGGGGCTCGACCCCCATCTCTCGGGGCCTACGTGGGGCAGGAATGTTTCCCCTGGGCCCTGGCAAGGGACGGTGGGGACCGGGCCGAGGGCTGGACAGGTTCACACAGGATCCATGGGGCAGGGAGGGGAACGAGGCAGGGGGCAGCCTTGGAACAGCCCTCGGGGAGGCTCCCATCCATGGGCCAGACCCCCAGGGGTCCCTGTTCTTCCGCCAGGGTCAGCCCCACGGCTGCCCCCCGCCAGCGACAGACCCCCGAGAGAGCCCTGTACCCCCGGGGGGCAGCCCGCCCCCTCCTGTGCCGCCCAGCTGGCGGGACGGACGGACGCTCCTTGGGCAGCAGAGCGAGGAGTTACCCCCTGGCCCGCTCTGGTGGCCCAATCCCCCACCCCTCCCTCTGTCCGTCTGTCCGTCCATCCATCCCCTCCACCCCTCCCTCTGTCTCTGTCTGCCCACCCCTCCCCCTGTCTGTCCATCCAACCCCCCACCCCTCCCTCTGTCCGTCTGTCCGTCCATCCATCCCCTCCACCCCTCCCTCTGTCTCTGTCTGCCCACCCCTCCCCCTGTCTGTCCATCCAACCCCCCACCCTTCCCTCTGTCCGTCTGTCCGTCCATCCATCCCCCACCCCTCCCTCTGTCCGTCTGTCCGTCCATCCATCCCCTCCACCCCTCCCTCTGTCTCTGTCTGCCCACCCCTCCCTCTGTCCGTCTGTCCGTCCATCCATCCCCCACCCCTCCCTCTGTCAGTCCATCCGCCCGCCCCTCCCTCTGTCTGTCCAGCCCCCCCACCGCCCCCCGCTTGTCTCTGGGTTGTGCGGAATGTTTCTCCCTTCGCCCGCCAGGGGGCAGCACCGCCCCAGCTTCCCTGTCCCAGCTGGTGACGTGCCGCGTGTGGGGGCTGGGGCGTGGCTGGGGGGTCGGGCTTTGGGGCAGCTGTGGGGCGGGAGGCAGGAGGGGAGCTGGGCCCCTGACCCACCCCCCGGGACCCACTGTCCATGTGGGGCCCAGAGCCCCCAGGATCAGGGCTGTGCGCAAAGGGGAAACTGAGGCAGGCTGCCTTAGCTCCATGGGCCCAAAGTGTCAAAGGTGGGAACAGGCCCCGGACACTCTGTTAAACAAGGTTCAGGGTTTGGTATCCAGAGACCTCGGCCCACTGCCCTTCGACAACCAGGGAGAGAACCCCGGAGTCCGGGCACCTCCCCCACCCCGTCCTGCTCTAACCACTGGGCCCCCCCCATGCCAGAGCAGGAGAGAACCCCGGAGTCCGGATCCAAGGTCCCACCCCTGAGTCATTAGACCCCACGTGCTCTGGGCAGGTGCTAACGAATCTCTGCAAGATATCTGTGCCCTGACCCGCAGCCGATGCCCCTCACTCCCGACCCACAGCCCCCGCTCGCCCGGCCCTGCCCCCCCCGCTCTGCCGGTGCCCCTCACTCCCGACCCGCAGCCCCTGCTAGCCCGGCCCAGGGTTCCCTCGCCCCCGTGTGTCTGCATGACACGGATTCCAGGCTCCCAGCTTGGAGGCTTCTCCCCATCTGGCTGGTCCTGGCCCATGGGGGGGGGGCACCAGCTGTTCTGCTTCTGCCCAGCCCTCCCCAGGAGGCTTGGAGAGGAGCCAGAGGATCCGTGTCCCCTGAGGCCTGTATGTCATTTACTGCTTGGGGCGTGGGATGGGTACAGCCCCGAGCTATGGGGCAGGGAGCCCAGGGCTGGGGGGGCAGGGGCTGCGGGTCGGGAGTGGGGGGCACCGGCGGGGCTGGGGGGCTGCGGGTCGGGAGTGGGGGGCACCGGCCGGGCTGGGGGGCTGTGGGTCGGGAGTGGGGGGCACCGGCCGGGCTGGGGAGCTGCGGGACGGGAGTAAGGGGCACCGGCGGGGCTGTGGGTCGGGAGTGGGAGGCACCGGCCGGGCTGTGGGGCTGTGGGTTGGGAGTGAGGGGCTCCGGCGGGGCTGGGGGGCTGCGGGTTGGGAGTGGGGGGCACCGGCCGGGCTGTGGGGCTGTGGGTTGGGAGTGGGGGGCACCGGCAGGCTCTCCCCTAATGGCAGATGATGCTGCAGGAGGCCAGCTCAAACCCCCCCCCCCGCACGCCGCACTGACTGAGCAGAGGCCAAACACGAGGTGGCGTCAGGCGACCCCCCCCCGCCCCCTTCTCCCGAATGTGTCACTTCGATGCGAGGCGGTCGAGCGGCCCGGCCCGATCCAGAGCGTCGGAGCGGAGCTGCCCCCCCCGTCATCCGGGATCCCAGGGGCGCCCGCCACAGAGTCACAGCCCAGACACCCCTGCCCCTCCCCCCGGCCTGGCCGGTGCCCCTCACTCCCGACCCGCAGCCCCCCAGCCCGGCCGGTGCCCCTCCCTTCGACCCGCAGCCCCCCAAGCCCAACTGGTGCCCCCCACTCCCGACCCGCAACCCTGTCCCTTGGCCACTTGTATTTCTTGATGCCCAGATTTGTCCCAGCTCTGCTATGGGTCAAGTTGTGGGGGGGGGAGAACCAAAGAGGAATAGAACCCAGGCGTCCGGGTTTGTGAACTGCTCCCCTCAGAGCTGTCTGGGGGTTGGGTTTCCCTGCTCTGTAAATCAGGAAGCTTCCCCCCCCCCGAATCTGGGCCATGGGGGGGGTGGATCCGCAGGGGCTGCTGGGAAAATGGGGGGTGTCCAGGCTGGCGAGGGGAGGGGGGTTAAACCGACACCCCCCCGGGCGCTTTGCACAGCGGCTCGGCAGCCACAATTAGCCAGATCAGGCTGCTGTCAGGACTCGGTGCTAATCGGATCCGATGGGGCCGGGGTGGGGGCTGCGGGGGGCTCGGGGGAGGCCCCCGTGCTGAGGGGAGGGGCTCCCGGGTGCAAGATGGGGGGGGTCCCTGACAGGTCAGGGTTCAAGAAGGGGGGTATCTGGGCCCCTCCAAGCCCTGTGCCTTTCGCGGGGAGGATGTGAGCAGACGGGTAGGCCGAGGGCGAACCCAGGCGTCCGGGTGGGGCTTTAGGGGGTTCCCTGTGGCGGGGGGTGGGGATTATTGGCTTTGTCCCCATAGCAGGAGCTGCTCCATCTGGACCCGGATGTGGCGGCTGGCTGGGGAGGGGAATTACGGACCCAAACCTGCACCCCCCCGTCCCCCCGCTGTCCCCCTGCTCTGTCCCATCCTCCGCCCTGGCCCGGTCCCTGGCCTGGTGGATGGATGGGCTCTGACAGAGCCCCACATCCCCCGTGTCCCCCCCACACTGCGAACCCCGCCCCCCAGTCCCACACTACTCGCTCGCTTTGCATTTTTAATTGACATTGTCTCAGCTACATGGATTTGTACTTAACCTCCTGCCCCCTGGGCCGCCCCCCAGCTTCCCCCAGCGCCGCCCCCCAGCTCCCCGGCCTCCCCCAGCTCCGCCCCCCAGCTCCGCAGCCTCCTCTAGCACTGCCCCCCACAGCCCCCCTCCCCTGCCTCCCCCCCCCACAGCACCGCTGCCCCAGCTCCCCACAGCTGTGGGGTGTCGGCGCTCAGAGAGCTGGGGGATGTGGGGCAGAGCTGGAGGGGGTCACAGAGGCGTGCGTTCGGGCTGCCCCATTTCTGGGGGACAAAGGTGGGGGCTGTGGGATTTCAGGGGGTTTCTTGGGGGGGGGCTGCCCATGGGGGGAGGAGATGTCACTTACCCCCTTTTCTAGCCTAGGATGGGGGCGCTCTGAGAGTGAGGTTTGGGGACTGCAGGGGGGTGGAGGGAGGCTGGGCTGGGAGGGCTGGCAGAGGGGGGAGGACAGAGCTGGGGGGGACTGGCAGAGGGGGGAGGAGGCTGCCAGGCGGGGGGAGGATGGGGGGCTGCCAGGCAGGATCTGGTGTCAAACACGCGAGATGGGGCTCCGGGCTACGAAGAATCGGAGCGCGGCCGGCGCTGCCCAGCTGGGCGGGGGGGGGGGGGGGCGTGAGGAGGGGAAATGGGGGGGGGCTGGAGCAGTGGCGGTGCTGGGGATGGTACAGGATGAAGGAGATGGGGGTGCTGGGGAAGATGGGGGGGCATTGTGGGGGGGGAGGGAGTCACAGAGGGGGCGGGTTTGGGGAGGCTCAGGCTGCCCCCACAGCTCCCAACCGAGCTATGGGGCCGGGGGGGGGGCGAGGGAGGGGGACTGGGGCTGGTCCAACCCACTTGGTATCAGCAATGACCCCCCCCCCAGTGACACAGGGGAATCCACCAGCCCCCCCCCCAACCCACTAGACCCCACTCCCCTCCCAGAGCCGGGGAGAGAACCCAGGAGTCCTGGCTCCCAGCCCCCCCCCCAACCCACTAGACCCCACTCCCCTCCCAGAGCCGGGGAGAGAACCCAGGAGTCCTGGCTCCCAGGCCCCCCCCCAACCCACTAGACCCCACTCCCCTCCCAGATCCGGGGAGAGAACCCAGGAGTCCTGGCTCCCAGCCCCCCCAGTAGACCCCACTCCGCTCCCAGGTGCTGTTCCATGGGGCTCCAGCCCAGGAAAGAGGAGATGGGGGGGTATGTGTGTTGGGGGGGGAGTTTGTGCCGGTGCCCCTCACTCCCGACCTGCATCCCCGGGTCTGCCCAGCCCTGTCCCCACACCCCCCCACGTCTCCTTCCCCGCCACCCTGCCCCCCCCCATGGGCCTAGGGGGCTGGGCAGGCTCCCTCCAATCACGTATGGGGGGGCCCTGCCTCCTGGAGGGGGGACTTGGGGGCCCAAGGGCAGTGGGGCTAGGAGGAGACACCCCCCACTCCCCTCTGCTCCCCCCCACGCCCTGTGCCGCCCCCCCCCCCGTGTCCCCAGCCCCGAGTGGCTCTGGGGGACCTTTTCAAGCACTGGAGCGTGGGCTGATTGTCCAGGACTGCTCCCCCCTCCCCCGGCCCCCCCAGCGCCCCCCCGCTCCTCCCCGACCCCCCCAACCCATTGGAGGGAATTAAGTTCAAAGCTGACACTGCGACTTAGCACAAATGTCACCACACGGCGGCCTGGGCCCCCCTGCCCCCCCCCCCGCCTCCCCCCAGCGCCTGGGACTTCATTTATTTCTCTACGACGCCCGCTTGGCAGCAGAGCTGGCACGGAGCTGGGCAGAGATAGGGGTGCGTAGCGGGGAACTGGGGGCTCAGAGATAGGGGTGTGCAGGGGGCAGAGATAGGGGTGCGTAGCGGGGAACTGGGGGGCTCAGAGATAGGGGTGTGCAGGGGGCAGAGATAGGGGTGCGTAGTGGGGAACTGGGGGGCTCAGAGATAGGGGTGCGCAGGGGGCAGAGATAGGGGTGCGTAGTGGGGAACTGGGGGGCTCAGAGTAGGGGTGTGCAGGGGGCAGAGATAGGGGTGCGTAGCAGGGCACTGGGGGGCTCAGAGATGGGGTGTGGAGCTGGTACAATGGGGGTCTAGATGCTGCCCATGACGGGACACCGACTTTGTCCAGGATCGTAGGCGAGGTATGTGGGGGCGAGTGCACCTGGGGGTCCTGGGACGGGCACATTGGGGAGTGTGGGGGGTCGTGGTGCCGAGGTTAGGGGGGGTCGTGGTGCTGAGGTTAGGGGGGCAGCAGAGGGTGGGGGGGGTTGTGGTGCCGAGGTTAGGGGGAGGCAGAGGGGGGATCGTTGTGCCGAGGTTAGGGGGGCAGCAGGGGGGTGTTGTGGTGCTGAAGTTGGGGGGCAGCAGAGCGGGGTGGGGTTGTGGCACTGAAGAATGGGGGGGTATCAGAGAGGCAGGGGGGTGATAGAGGAATCGGGGGGCTCCCAGAGCCAGGACAATGGGGGAGTGTCCCTAGTGCCGCATCCCCCAAAATCCCCAGGGATTCCTTTCTGGGGGTCCCTGCCCTCCCCGCGGACCTTTCCCAGTCTCCCCCCCTCCCGTTAGTGCAGTTACATCCATAATGATGTGGCTGCCCCCCAGGACAGGGCAGGGGGCGGGGGGGGATTTTCCATCCTCCCCCAACCTCTGAATTTTCTTCCCATGTTTACTTTGCAGGTGGGTGGACGGCGCTCGCTGCTTTAGTACCCCCAGGCCAACCTGGGACTGCCACCGACCCGATCCCGGCACTGACCCGATCCCACTGGTACCGATCTGATCCCACTGGCACCGACCCGATCCCGGCACTGACCCGATCCCACTGGTACCGATCTGATCCCACTGGCACCGACCCGATCCCACCGGCACTGACTCGATTCCACCAGCACCGACTCGATCCTGGTACCAACCCAATCCCGGCACCGACCCCGATCCCACCAGCACCGACCCGATCCCACCGGCACTGACTCGATTCCACTGGCACCGACCCAATCCTGGTACCGACCCGATCCGACCGGCACCGACCCGATCCCGGCACCGACCCAGTTCTGGCACCGACCCGATCCCACCAGTACAGACCTGATCCTCCCGGCACCGACTTGATTCCATCGACCCGATCCCACTGGCACCGACCCGATCCCACCAGCACTGACTCGATTCCACCAGCACTGACTTGATCCTGGTACCAACCCAATCCCGGCACCGACCCGATCCCACCGGCACCGACCCGATCCCATCGGCACTGACTCGATTCCACCAGCACCGACTCGATCCTGGTACCAACCCAATCCCGGCACTGACCCGATCCCACCGGCACCGACCCGATCCTACCGGCACTGACTCGATTCCACTGGCACCGACCCAATCCTGGTACCGACCCGATCCCACCGGCACCGACCCGGTTCCGGCACCGACCTGATCCCACCAGTACAGACCTGATCCTCCCGGCACCGACCCGATACCACCGGCACCGACTCGATTCCATCGACCCGATCCCACAGGCACCGACCCGATCCCGGCACCGACCCCAATCCCGGCACTAACCCGGTTCCGGCACCGACCCGATCCCACCGACACAGACGCAGACACCGGTTCTGACCCGACCCCACCGGGATCCACACACCAGAGCCGGACAGATTCAAGGTATTTCCACCCATGGACCCAGGCAGTCGGGTGGGGCAGGTCATGTGGGCGTCATAGGGGGATAGACCCGTACATGGGGGGGCGCATTTCTTGGTGGGCTGGGGCGTTGGGGGGTGACAGAACACAGAATGGGGAAACTCCCTGCTTTGCTGGAGACCCTCAATCCCGACCCACAGCGCCCCTCTTCCCCCCCTGCTCTTCCAGGCCCCTCAATCCCGACCCACAGCCCTCCACTTGCCCCCTGCTCTGCCGGGGCCCCTCAATCCCGACCCACTCCCCCCCTGCTCTTCCAGGCCCGTCAATCCCGACCCACAGCCCCCCACTTCCCCCTGCTCTACCAGGGCCCTCAATCCCGACCCACAGCCCCCTGCTCTGCCGGGGCCCCTCTCTCCTGACTCTCAAGCTGCACTCATGGGGGTCAGGGGGGCCCTCTGGGCTGTTTCCTCTCAACTGAGGGTTTTCTGGGGCCGGGGAGGGACTCCCCAACATTGCTAAAGGGCAGCTGAGAGACCCTCGCTGAGGGGGTGGGAGGGCATCTGCCATGTGGGGGGGTGTATGACACGAGAGACAGATGGATCGATGGGGGGGGGGGGGAGATGGATGGACATGGCTGGATGAATGGACAGCCAGACAGATGGACAGACGGACGGAGATGGACAGATGGATGGTTGAATAGACGGACGGACAGATGGATGGATGGACAGAGATGAACGGACGAAGGGATGGTAGGATGGATGGACAGAGATGGACAGATAGTGGGGAGGGAGGGATGGATGGATGAACGGACGGATGGACAGAGACGGATGGACGGACAGAGATGCATTGATGGATGAACAGACAGGGATGGATGGATGGATGAACGGACAGAGATGGACGGACGGATGGACGGCTGGATGGACGGACAGAGATGGACAGATGGATGGTTGCATAGACGGATGGACGGATGGATGGGTGGATAGTGGGGTGGGATGGATGGATGGACGGACGGACGGATGGACAGAGACGGACGGATGAATGGAGAGGGATGGACGGACGGATGGACAGAGATGGACAGATGGATGGTTGAATAGACGGACGGACAGATGGATGGACGGATGGATAGTGAGGAGGGATGGATGGATGGATGGATAGTGAGGAGGGATGGATGGACGGATGGACAGATGGATGGACGGATGGATAGTGAGGAGGGATGGATGGATGGATAGTGAGGAGGGATGGATGGACGGATGGACAGATGGATGGATGGATGGATGGATAGTGAGGAGGGATGGATGGACGGATGGACAGATGGATGGATGGATGGATAGTGAGGAGGGATGGATGGATGGACGGATGGATAGTGAGGAGGGATGGATGGATGGATGGACGGATGGACAGATGGATGGATAGTGAGGAGGGATGGATGGACGGATGGATAGTGAGGATGGATGGATGGATGGATGGATAGTGAGGAGGGATGGATGGATTGACGGATGGATAGTGAGGAGGGATGGATGGATGGATGGACGGATGGACAGATGGATGGATGGATAGTGAGGAGGGATGGATGGACGGATGGATAGTGAGGAGGGATGGATGGACGGACGGATGGACGGATGGATAGTGAGGAGGGATGGATGGATGGATGGACAGATGGATGGATGGATGGATAGTGAGGAGGGATGGATGGACGGATGGATAGTGAGGAGGGATGGATGGATGGATGGACGGATGGACAGATGGATGGATGGATGGATAGTGAGGAGGGATGGATGGACGGATGGATAGTGAGGAGGGATGGATGGATGGACAGATGGATGGATGGATGGATAGTGAGGAGGGATGGATGGACGGATGGATAGTGAGGAGGGATGGAGGGATGGATGGATAGTGAGGAGGGATGGATGGACGGATGGACAGATGGATGGATGGATGGATAGTGAGGAGGGATGGATGGACGGATGGATAGTGAGGAAGGATGGAGGGATGGATGGATAGTGAGGAAGGATGGATGGATGGACGGATGGATAGATGGACGGACGGATGGACAGAGACGGACGGATGAATGGAGAGGGATGGATGGACGGATGGACAGAGATGGACAGATGGATGGTTGAATAGACGGATGGACAGATGGATGGATGGATGGATAGTGAGGAGGGATGGAGGGATGGATGGATAGTGGGGATTGATGGATGGATGGATAGTGGGGATTGATGGATGGATGGATAGTGAGGAGGAATGGATGGATGGATGGATGGACGGATAGACAGAGACGGACGGACAGAGATGGCCAAAGCTGCCGCTGTCTGGTCCCTCTTGTCTCTCCCCAGCCCCACTGCAGGGAGGGGCCAGCCACTCTCGACCCAGCCTGGGGGTCTGACCACAGCCCCTTTAGCCCCCCCAGCCCGGTGCCACCCCAATGGCTCACTCTGTGATATGGGGGGGGACGGCTGCATGGGGGCGGGGGGCGTCCAGCAGAATTCACATCCCCACAGAAGCCGTCCTCCCCCATGCCTCAGTTTCCCCCTTTGTGCGATGGGGCCCAGGGATTGGAGCCTTCCCAGAGGCTGGGACCAGATCCCGCCCAGCCCTGCTCCCCCTGTACAGAGCTGGAAACCTGAGACCCCCCCACCCTCCTCCCGGCCCCCAGCCCGGCTCCTGTGGGTGTGAGTCACAGGCCGGGGAGAACGCAGCTGCGTCCCCCATCAGTGGAGGGCGGGGAGGGGGCAGGGCTGGGCGGGGGCAGGGGGCTGCGGGTGGGAGTGAGGGGCACCAGCAGGGCTGGGCTAGCAGGGGGCTGCGGGTCGGGAGTGAGGGGCAAAGGAGAAGCCCCCCCAGTGCCCCCTGCTCCCCCCCGGAGCGGCAGCTGCCCCCATGGGGGGAGGGTGCTGTGAAGGACTCGGCAGCGCCTGGGCCGGGCTGATTTGGCAGCAGAGATGTCTGCTCCCCGTGTCGCCAGGCCCCCGGGCCCCACCCCAGAGCCAGCCGCATCCCCGTGCCCCCGTTCACCAGCTGTGTCTGTGTCTGTCTCGTTCCGCTCTCTGCAGGACCCCGAGACGGCTGCTGCCCCACGGCCCTGGCCTAGGGGGTGACCCCCCGGCCCCGCTCCCGCCCCCCCCGGCACCGGTCCATGGGGGCAGATGGGATGTATGAGAAGATCAAGATGTTGAACATTCAGAGCACGGGCTGGGGCGGGCGGCAGGACTGGTACCCGGACGGGCTGGTCCCTGGGCAGCCCAACCCAGGTAGGTGTGGGGCAGAGGCAGGGGCGGGGGCAGGGGCGGGGAGAACCCTGAGCCCCCGGCCTGTTCTCCCCCCACTGCTGGGAACCCCCCCGCCCGGCCTGCGCCCCCACCACAACCCCCCCCCCGCTGCCGGGCTCCCTCCCCAATTACCCCCCGGCCTGCGCCCCCCCCACAACCCCCTCCCCCGCTGCCGGGCTCCCTCCCCAATCCCCTCCAGGCCTGCGCCCCCCCCACAACCCCTCCCCCGCTGCCGGGCTCCCTCCCCAATCCCCCCCGGCCTGCACCCCCCAAACAACCCCCTCCTCCACTGCCGGGCTCCCTCCCCAATCCCCTCCAGGCCTGCGTCCCCCCCACAACCCCTCCCCTGCTGCTGGGCTCCCTCCCCAATCCCCCCCGGCCTGCACCCCCCAAACAACCCCTCCCCTGCTGCTGGGCTCCCTCCCCAATCCCCCCCGGCCTGCGCCCCCCAAACAACCCCCTCCTCCACTGCCGGGCTCCCTCCCCAATTCCCCCCGGCCTGCACCCCCCAAACAACCCCTGCCCTGCTGCTGGGCTCCCTCCCCAATCCCCCCCGGCCTACAACCCCCTCCTCCACTGCCGGGCTCCCTCCCCAATCCCCCCCGGCCTGCACCCCCCAAACAACCCCTCCCCCGCTGCTGGGCTCCCTCCCCAATCCCCCCCGGCCTGCACCCCCCAAACAACCCCCTCCTCCACTGCCGGGCTCCCTCCCCAATCCCCCCCGGCCTGCGCGCCCCACACTGGCCCCCTCCCCCGCTGCCTCCCACTTTCCCTTCCTTCTCCCTCCACGCTCCCCCCTCCTTCTTCACCCCCCCCCATTGCGGGGGGACGTTTTTCTTGCTGTGACCCCAGCAGAGCCCCCCCCCCAGAAGATGGTTGGGGCCGAGGCCAGGCTGGCGATGGGTGGGCGGAGAACAGGGGGTGGGGGTCAGACCCCCCCGGCTCTGGCGCTCAGCCCCTGGCCTGTCACCTGCCCGGGAGGGCTGGGGGGGGGGCTGGGCCCAGCCGGGGCTGTCACTTCGCATCAGGGTGGCAGAGCTGACGGGCGGGTTTGTGTCCCCGCGGGCACCGGGCGCAGCGCGAGCTGATGGGTCTGGATACGCGGGGGGGCAGTGCGGGGACGGGGGGAGGGGGGTCTGCGGGAGGGCAGAGATGGGAGAGAATTTATCCAGCCTCCCCCAATGCCGCCGTCCCCCACCTCACTCAGGACCCACAGCCCCCCCCACACCCAGCTCTGCCGGTGCCCCTCACTCCCGACCCGCAGCCCCTGCTAGCCCATCCCTGAACCCCCAGCTCTGCCGGTGCCCCTCACTCCCGACCTGCAGCCCCTGCTAGCCCAGCCCTGCCCCCAGCTCTGCCGGTGCCCCTCACTCCCGACCCACAGCCCCTGCTAACCCAGCCCTGCCCCCCCCAACTCTGCCGGTGCCCCTCACTCCCGACCCGCAGCCCCCTGCTAGCCCATCCCTGACCCCCCCCCCGCTCTGCCGGTGCCCCTCACTCCCGACCTGCAGCCCCCTGCTAGCCCAGCCCTGACCCCCCCCAGCTCTGCCGGTGCCCCTCACTCCCGACCCGCAGCCCCCTGCTAGCCCATCCCTGACCCCCCCCCGCTCTGCCGGTGCCCCTCACTCCCGACCTGCAGCCCCCTGCTAGCCCAGCCCTGACCCCCCCCAGCTCTGCCGGTGCCCCTCACTACCGACCCGCAGCCCCCTGCCAGCCCAGCCCTGCGCCCCCAGCCCTGCCGGTGCCCCTCACTCCCGACCCGCAGCCCCCCCCAGCCCTGCCCCCCCCAGCTCTGCCGGTGCCCCTCACTCCCGACCCGCAGCCCCCTGCCAGCCCAGCCCTGCGCCCCCCAGCCCTGCCGGTGCCCCTCACTCCCGACCCGCAGCCCCTGCCAGCCCAGCCCTGACCCCCCCCAGCCCTGCCGGTGCCCCTCACTCCCGACCCGCAGCCCCCCCCAGCCCTGCCCCCCCAGCTCTGCCGGTGCCCCTCACTCCCGACCCGCAGCCCCCTGCCAGCCCAGCCCTGCGCCCCCCAGCCCTGCCGGTGCCCCTCACTCCCGACCCGCAGCCCCTGCCAGCCCAGCCCTGCCCCCCAGCCCTGCCGGTGCTCCTCACTCCCGACCCGCAGCCCCTGCCAGCCCAGCCCTGACCCCCCAGCCCTGACGGTGCCCCTTTTCGCCCCATGGGGGGAGCTAGTCCATAGGGGGCTCCCCTTCCCACAGACCCATCCCTGGGAGGGGTGACGCGTCTCCCCCGTTTGCCCCCCCCAGATAGCTGCCAGCAGCTGGAAGGTGGCCTGGAGCCAGAGCCCCTGGCCGGGGCCGGCGCCGACGACCCGGACGACTCGCAGCTCCGGCTGCAGCTGAAACGCAAACTGCAAAGGAACCGAACGTCCTTCAGCCAGGAGCAGATCGAGGCCCTGGAGAAAGGTGAGGGGGATATGGGGGGGCTGAGCCGGACTCTGGGGTGTCATGGGCCAGGGGCCCGGTGCTTCCGCCTGGCCTGGCCCAGTGCCCGGGGGGGGTGGCCTGCAGCCCGGCCGCCCCCTGGGGGTCGCTCTCACTGGGGTGAGCCCCACAACTTCCCGCCCCCTGGGACCCGCCTCGGAGCCTGCAACCCCCCTCCGGGGGTCAGGCCAGAGCCCCCTGCAGCAAGTGCCCCAGGATGGGCCCCGGGGGCAGACGGACCCCCCCCCCCGAGGGAGCCAGGCCCCCAGCTCCAGGCTCGGGCGTGACTCGGCCGGGGGGGGAGCGTGGGGGGGTAGTTGGGGGTCTGGGCGCAGCGCGGAGAGTCCTGGGTTAGCGCCGAGAACAGAAATTACAGCCAAGGCCCCCCCCCAACCCCTTAGTGCCAGTGCCCCCAGCTGCCCCACACAGAGCAACTCCCCCCCGACCCCTCCCGGCCTTTGTCCTGCAGCTGGTCGCACCCGGCCGGCTCCCTGCCCAGGGCACGCCCACGGGCGTTAGGTCCTGGGTGCCAGCGGGCCAGGCAGTGGGCGGGGCCATTGTCTTCTGGGCCCCTCCCTGGGCATGGGGTGGGGCCTGGCCCCAGCCAGGCAGCGTGGGTCACACCTGGGTTTGTGCAGCGAGCAAACAGCCTCTTCCCCCGCCCCCAGTGACCACGCGGCATGTGGGGAAACTGAGGCAGGCAAAGTCGAGTCTGACAAAATATTATGAACAAATCCCACTTTGTCACACGTGGGTGTATCCGGGGGAGGCAGAGACGTGGGGGGACGTGGCATATCCAGGTGTCCCGGAGTCCCAGGCTCGGTGCTCGGGAACCGCTCGGCTCGAAGCTGGGCAGGACCCGGGGGCAGCATCTCCCCTCAGGGCGCCCTCCCGCCAGGGCCAGGAACCTGCCCGGCTTCGGTGCCTCCTGGGTCCGACCGTGGCGCGTTCAGCCCCCCCATGAGCCCACCCGGCTGGGACCCCTGGGGCAGCTTCCCCCACCCCCAAAGGGCCCTGCCCCCCCCCCCGCAGCCAGCCGGGACTCCCAGCCCGTGGGTAACACAGCAGGGCAGAGCTGGGGAGCACAGACGGCAAAGTCCATCTTGGGGGGGCCCCAGAGCCTGGAGCCCTGGACTCCTCCCCCCCCACGCCCCTCAAGTCCCAAACCAGCAGAGTGACCCCTTCCCGCAGCCCAGCCCTGGACCCGCCCGCTGCCCCTCGTCCATCCTTTGTCCCTTTCCCGGGCCAGCACCGACACCTCCAGGCCGGCTCCCTGCAGAGGACGGGCCCGGGGCCCCAGTTGCCAGGCGGGCCGGTCTCTGTGCCCAGGCAGCCTGGCGGCAGGATCCCACCTACCCTCTCGGGGTCACTGCAGCGCTCACCCCCCCTTTATCCCACTGTCACCAAGCCGGGGGGAGTCGGGCCCTGCACCCCCACTTCCTGCGATGCACCGGGACTCTGCCGGCCGGGAACACAGACGGTTTATTAGCCGACAGGAACAGCCCAAACCAGAGCTTGTGGGTACAGAGACCAGGACCCCTCAGTCCGGTACCTCTTGGGGGGTGGGGAGCCCAGACCCCGGTTCTGGGCCTCCCCTTCCCAAGCTCCAAACTGAAAACCCCCCAGCCCCTCCTCTGGCCTTTGTCTTTCCCGGGCCAGGGTCACCTGATCTCTTTGTTCTCCAACACCTTCAGTTGGCACCTTGCAGGGGGGGTCCAGGCCATCAGTTACCAGGAGACAGGGTGTCGATCTCACCCCCTTATCCCCCCCCCCCCCCCCCAGATACTTGAGAACTGCATAGGGGAATATGAGGCACCCACCCAGTATTCAGAGAAAATATTAAGAAGTTTCCCACTTTGGGGATACCGGAGATGGGGGGGGACCACAGTGCCCCAGGCGTATCTGGGGGGGGGGCTGGAGATGCGGGGGTACCGGGGTGCCCTGGGCGTATCCAGGGGGCTGGAGATGTGGGGGTACTGGGGTGCCCTGGGTGTATCCCGGGGGCTGGAGATGCGGGGGGACCAGGGTGCCCTGGGTGTATCCGGGGGGCCGGAGATGCGGGGGGACTGGGGTGCCCTGGGCATATCCAGGGGGCCGGAGATGCGGGGGGACCAGGGTGCCCTGGGTGTATCTGGGGGGCTGGAGATGGGGGGAGGGTGTCTAGGTTCTGAGGGTTCTGTGTGCACCAGAGGCTCTGGGGGGGCACTTGGTGGGGGCACTGGGATTTTGGGGGTGCTGGGAGAGCTCTAGGTATACGGGGGCCAGGGGGGGCTGTCTCTGACTGTGCTGCCCCCCCCATGCAGAGTTTGAGCGCACTCACTACCCCGACGTCTTCGCCCGCGAGCGCCTGGCTGCCAAGATCGACCTGCCTGAGGCCCGGATCCAGGTGAGGGAAACCCCCACCCCACCCCAAGGGAGACCCCTCAAGCCCAGGGACACCCCCCAATCCCCGGAGGTGGCCCTTTGCCCCAAGGGAGCCCCCCCCCAGAGGGATACCTCTGCCCTGAAGGAGACGCCCCTGTTTCCAGGGTTACCCCCTCAGCCCCCAGTGGGGAGACCCCCCCCCCGCTCCAAGGGAGATCCCTGACCTCCAACGGGGCCCCCCATTCACCATCCTGAGGGAACCCCCCCACAGGGCCTGTGGGGGGATAGCGCTGTCTGGGGGGCCTCCCCTGCACAGGGACCCTGACGCCTTTCCACCCCGCCCCAGGTCTGGTTCTCCAACCGACGGGCCAAGTGGCGGCGCGAGGAGAAGCTACGGAACCAGCGGCGCCAGGCGGGCGGCTCCGGGCACCTGCCCATGGGCACCGGGGCCTTCCCTGGCACTGGGGCCTTCCCGTCCGCGCCCCCAGCCGGGTCAGGTACCCCCCACTGCTCCCCAGCACCCCTCAGTGCCCCCCGGTACCCCCTACTGCCCCCCGCCCCCACTGCTCTCCGGCACCCCCCAGTGCCACCTGGTACCCCCCACTGCTCCCCAGTACCCCCCTACTGTCCCCAGTACCCCTACTGCCCCCAGTACCCCCCACTGCCCCAAGTACCCCTACTGTCCCTGGGTACCCCCCACTACCCCCAGGTAGCCCCCCACTGCCCTCCATCCCCCCCTGCTGCCAGTACCCCTCATCCCCATTGCTCCCTGACATCCCCCCACTGCCCTCCCAGTACCCCTACTGCCCCCAGTTACCCCCCACTGCTCCCCGGCATCCCCCACTGCCCCCTGCCCCCCGGTAGCTCCCTACTGCCCCCGGTACCCCTACTGCCCCTGGGTACCCCCACTACCCCCAGGTAGCCCCCCACTGCCCTCCTACCCCCCTGCCGCCAGTACTCCTCACCCCACAGCTCTCTGGCATCCCCCCACTGCCCCTGGGTACCCCCCACTGGCTTCCATCCCCCCTGTTCCCAGTACCCCCCATCCCCACTGCTCTCCGGCATCTCCCCACTGCCCCCCAGAACCCCTACTGCCCTCCATCCCCACTGACAACCAGGTACCCACCAGTACCCCCCCACACTGCCCTCTCTCCTTTGCCCTCCAGTCCTCCTGTTGCGGAGTGTGGGGGAGTCAGGGCCCTGCACCCCTCTTCCTGAGATTCACTGCGACTCTCAACCAGCCAGTAAAGCAGAAGGTTTATTTAAGGACAGGAACACAGTCTCAAGCAGAGCGTGTCGGTACGACCAGACCCCCTCAATTAGGTCCCTCTGGGAGGTTCAGGGAGCTTAGACCCCAGCTTGGGGTTCCCTGCGTTGCACCACCCAGCCCCAACCGAAACTAAACTCAAAACTCCTCCCGCTGCTCCTCCCTTCCTGCTCCCCCCAGCTCCTCCTCTCCTTTGTTCAGTCTCCCGGGCAGAAGGTGTTAATTCTCCCCACCCCCGTTCCTGGCTCAGGTTACAGCTCAGGTAGCTTCCTTCAAGGGAAGTCCCCCATCCCCACTGCAACCCCCCTGCAACATTCCCAGGTCAAATCTGCCCCGCTCCCTGCTCCGTCACACCTCCCCACTGTCCCCTGTCCCCACTTCCCCCCAGTATCCCCCCCACTGCTCTCCATTCCCCCTGTCCCCATCCATACCCCCTGCTGGATCAGGTACCCCCCACTGCTCCCTCACCCCCTCCAGCCCCACCCCCATACACCCCAGTCGGTGCCACCACTTGCCGGATCAAGTACCGCCCCTCCCAACAGCCACAACCCCCCCACACACACACCCCTGTCCGCCGGTCTCGGGGATCCCACCTGCAGTGCTCACCCGCCTTGTCCCACCACCGAGATACTTGAGTAACACACAGGGGAAACTGAGGCACGCAGTGTTCAGAGCAAACACGAAGAACAGTCCCGCTGCGTCCCTGCCTCAATCCTCCCCCCGCCATCCTCTTCCCCCCAAACGCCCCCCTAAGGGACGCCATATCCACCCCCTGCCCCCCCGGCCAGTGGGTGACTGTCCTCTCCTGCCAGGTGCCATGCTGGGGCGCAGTGAGGGCCCCCACCCCAACAGCTACGGAGCCCTCCCCCCACTGCCCAGCTTCTCTATGGCCAACAGCCTCCCCATGCAGGTGAGGGGGGCTGGGACCTGCTGGCGTGGGGGGCGTGGAGGGGGCCTGGGGGATACATGGGGTTGACACGGGGTCGCTCTGCCTGGGGGAGGTGCGTGGGGGGAGAGCTTGACCTGGGAGGAGTACATGGGGTTGGTGTGGCGGGGGTCAGCCCAGAGAGGGGTTACGTGGGGTCGGTGTGGGGGGCTCGGCCCGGGGGGGTTTACATGGGGTCGGTGAGGGGGGGTCGGCCCGGCAGGGGATATGTGGGGTCGCTGTGGGGTCGGTGGGGGGCGTCTCGGCCCGGAGGGGTACGTGGGGTTGGCGTGGGGGGAGGGCTCAGGCTGGGGGGTTTCGGGGGGCTCAGCACAGGA
The DNA here is from genome assembly GCA_037349215.1 of Graptemys geographica. Lineage (NCBI taxonomy): Eukaryota > Metazoa > Chordata > Testudines > Emydidae > Graptemys > Graptemys geographica. Next base: position 38,123 of record JBAIFT010000183.1, on the reverse strand, counting down.
GTCTCACAGCCCCCCTTTCCCCCCCGCAGGCTGTCCAGCCGGTCGCCAGCCAGGGGACCTCGTCCTTCTCCTGCATGATCCCGGGTGGCTCCTCGGGCCGCAGCTACGACCCCTACGGCCCGGCCCAGCTCCCGGCCCACATGGGCAACCCCAGCCTGGGCGCCGGCACCAGCACCTCCACCGGTGAGGGGGGGCACCCCCGGGGCAAAGCATCCTGGGAGCAGGGCTAAGGCCGGGGGCGGGCAAAGCATTCTGGGAGCAACGCCAATTCTTTGTCTTACCCCCCACCCACTGGGGCCACCCCCAGGGCATTATGGGATTACTGGGTGATGTTGGGCATTGGTCTCTTATACGTCCCCAGGCCTGGCACGGCCCGTATGGACCAGCTGCCCCTGGGCACAGGCTCTGCGGCCTGGCACGGCCCGTATGGACCAGCTGCCCCTGGGCACAGGCTCCGTGGCCTGGCGCGGCCTGTATGGACCAGCTGCCTCTGGGCACAGGCTCCGTGGTCTGGCACGGCCCGTATGGACCAGCTGCCCCTGGGCACAGGCTCCGTGATAGGTGGGTCCTTTGGGGCTCTCTCCTGCCCGCCTAACGCCACGTCTCTCTCTGCCGCCAGGTCTCCTCTCCCCCGGCGTGTCGGTCCCCGTGCAGGTCCCCGGCGGGGACCCGGAGCTCCCCCAGTATTGGCCCCGTCTGTAATGATGGGAGAAAGCAGATCTTTCCCGGGTTGGGGGGAGGGTGGGGGGATGGCCGTGCCCGGGGGGGCAGACACCACAGCTGGGGGTGGGGGTGCTGGGGGAGTCCCCCAGCTGCCCAGGGTAAGTCCTGGCCAGGAAGGGGGGGCTCCCTGCCCCGCCCCGCGCTCCCCATCCCAGGTCATCCCCCCTCCCGTTCCCGCATGTTGGTGTCTGTCTGTTAGAGCCGCTGTGACCCAGTGTGGTATGTGTTGGGGGGGGGACGACAAACCCCCCCATTACCGAGCCCTCCCCCACGTCCCCCTCCCCTCCCCACTCGGGGGGTGGGTGGGGGGTAGCACCCCCCTGTCTTGTGGTCCCCTCCCCCCACCCCTAGAGAGGGGGGCAGTAAAGAACCGCCGGGAGCTGGCAAAGGATTCTGGGACTCCATGGACCCTGCAGAGGATTCTGGGAGAAGCGCTCAGGCCTCGCAAAGGATTCTGGGAGACGCGTCAACTCGGCCGGACTGGCAAAGGATTCTGGGAAATGCATCAGCTCCTTGTCCTCCTGGGGCATGATGGGATAGTGGGTGACGCCCCCCCCCCCCACACCCATCAGGGGGCTGTCTGCCCCCCCCCCCCACTCAACCCCCAATTTTTTCCCTGCACGGATGGACCCATCTGGGGCTGACAGATCCTGGGGGGAGGGGGGATCCTGCTGCCCTGACCCTTGACCTGTTCCCCCCCCGGGCCCCAACACCCCCGTGACCTCACTCCGAGCCCCCCGCTGTGATAAGTTGTCTGGTGTGTCAATAAAGGCCACCTGTAAATAACAACAGGCCCCCCGTTGTCCGTCTGTCCGGCTGCCATCAGCCCCACGGGCCCCTCTGCCTCCCAGCTGGGGAGACCCTACAATAAACACCCCCAGCGGCAGAGCGCCCGGCTGCCACAGGAAACGACTTCTGGCTGTCAACAAGGGCGGGGGGGGCCGAGACCTGGGGAGGAAACACCTGGGGCATCCGGGGTGGGGGAGGCGCTGCCCCCCCCCAGCTATTCCTGTGTTAGTGTCACCCCCCCCATCACCAGCAGGGGGGGCTGTGGGGAGCAGGGGGGGCTCCTGGCTACTCCAGCCCTGGCCTCCCCCAGCAGGGGGCGCTGTGTGTGGGGGGGGGGCAGATACCCCCGTCCCCTCATCCCAGCCCCTTGGTTCCACCCACCCCCCAGCCTGGCTGTCCCAGACCGCCCCCACTGCCCCCCTCACCCACTGTCCCCCCATCCCCCATTGCCCCCTCCTCCTGCCCCCATCCCCTGCTGTCCCCCCTCCATCCGCTGTCCCCCATCCCCTGCTGCCCCTCTCCTGCTGCCCCCCATCCCGCACTGCCCCCTCCATCCACTGTCCCCCCATCCCCTGCTGTCCCCCTCCATCCGCTATCCCCCAATCCCCCACTGCCCCCTCCTCCTGCCCCCATCCCCTGCTGCCCCCCTCCATCCACTGTCCCCCATCCCCCGCTGCCCCCTCCTCCTGCCCCATCCCCTGCTGTCCCCCTCCATCCGCTGTCCCCCATCCCCCGCTGCCCCCTCCTCCTGCCCTCCCCAGCAGCGCTGCAGCAGAGCTGGTGACAGGGAGCCGGATGCGGCCCCCAGGGCGATGGGGGCGCAGGGGGGGAGCGCGGGGGGGTGTCAGGACAGATCAGCGTCAGGCCGACATTAAGGGGCCAGGCCGGGCCGGGCGGGAAGATCCGGGCTGGATTCTGCGCTGCGGGGACGGGAGCCGAGGTGGAGACAGCAGGGGGACCCCCCAAATCCAGCACCCCCTCAATACCATCCGGCACAGTATCTGCACCCCACTGCCCCCCATTCCCTCCACCCATATGGGGCCCCCTACCCCACTCTCCCCCAGCCCCAGTGCCGCTGTGGGGCACAGCTGGGGGGGGAGGGGTGTCCCTGATACATTCCCGGAATCCCGGGAAGCAGCGAGAACCAACCGCCCCCGTTCCCCCAAACCTGGCTGCCGACCCCCAGGCCTAGGGGAGAATCTAGGCAGTCTGGGGCCTGATTTAGGGTTTTGGAATATTTGGGGCAAAACGGCCTCCCCCTCTATTGCCCCCCACATCCACTGCCCCCTGCCCCTCACATCCACTGCCTCCCACATCCACTGCCCCTGCCCCCTACAGCCCCCTGCCTCCCACATCCACTGCCTCTGCCCACTATTGTCCCCCGTCCCCCACATCCACTGCCCCCTGCCCCTCCTACTGCCCCCACCCCAACCTGTGCCCCCTCGGTGCCCCCCCCCGCGGCTCAGTGTCTCTGTTGCCCAGTCACGTTGCATCAGTGCGGGGAGCCCGGGGCGGGGGCAAAGGGGGTGGCGTTGCCCGTGGATACGATTTTCAGATTCATCCTTAAAGTGACTTCGCCCCCCCGCCCCGTGCCCCGCCAGCCAAGGAGTGTAGGGTGGGGATCCAGGCTGGGATGGGGGGTGTGCAGTGGGGGCGGCCTCGGAGGGGGGGCTGGAGTGTGAAGGCCGAGATCTAAAGAGGATTCTGGACTTGAAGGTGGGGGACAGAGTGCCCCCCCCAGCCCTGCCGGTGCCCCTCACTCCCGACCTGCAGCCCCCTGCTAGCCCAGCCCTGCCCCCACCCAGCCGTGCCAGTGCCCACCAAAGCCCCACCGGTGCCCCTCACTCCCGACCCGCAGCCCCTCTGTAGCTGAGGTTTGTGACCCTGCGGTGCCCCCACCCGCCTGCCCCAGCTGTTTTGTTCTTAACCCTTTCGGGGTGCGGCTGTCTCTCGGTTCCTGTTGCCGTTGTCCCCCACCCCACCCCCAACGTGGGAACCAGAGACCCACCCACCCGTCCCCCACCCCTGAAACCTTCCCTGTGGGAGGATGTGGTTGGGAGGGCTTGGCAAAGGCTGGGGGGCACCTGAGGGCATATGCTCCCGGGGGGCTGAGGGCGCAGGAGGCCTAACAAAGATGTGGGGCACAGGGAGCCCCGGGCTTCCCCCCGCAGCCCTGCCAGTGCCCCTCACTCCCACCCCACAGCCCCTGCTAGCCCAGCCCTGCCCCACCACAGCCTGCCGGTGCCCCTCACTCCCGACCCACAGCCCCTGCTAGCCCAGCCCTGGGGCCCCCCCAGCCCTGCCGGTGCCCCTCACTCCCGACCCGCAGCCCCTGCCAGCCCAGCCCTGCCCCCCTCAGCCCTGCCGGTGCCCCTCACTCCCGACCCGCAGCCCCTGCTAGCCCAGCCCTGGGCTCCCCCCACACAGAGCTGAGAGGGGACAGGTTGGGTGGGGGGTGGGAGCCTGTGAGCTGAGGGGTGGGAGAGACCCAAGCCAGCTGCAACCTGTTTCTACCCCCGTCTCCCAGCCCCAGGGTACCCCTGTTGCCCCCTCCCTGAGCTGGGGGGCAGGGCTATGCCCGCAAGAGCCAGAACCTTGGGGCTATGAAGGGGAGGGAGGAGTGATGCGGGGAGGGGGGCTGAGAGCCAGGACTCCTGGGTTCTCTCCCCAGCTCTGGGAGGGGAGTGGGGTCTAGTGGTTAGAGCAGGGGGGGCTGGGAGGCAGGACTCCTGGGTTCTCTCCCCAGCTCTGGGAGGGGAGTGGGGTCTAGTGGTTAGAGCAGGGGGGGCTGGGAGGCAGGACTCCTGGGTTCTCTCCCCAGCTCTGGGAGGGGAGTGGGGTCTAGTGGTTAGAGCAGGGGGGCTGGGAGCCAGGACTCCTGGGTTCTCTCCCCGGCTCTGGGAGGGGTGTGGGGTCTAGTGGATAGAGCGGGGGGGGCTGGGAGGCAGGACTCCTGGGTTCTCTCCCCAGCTCTGGGAGGGGAGTGGGGTCTAGTGGTTAGAGCAGGGGGGCTGGGAGCAAGGACTCCTGGGTTCTCTGTGCCTCAGTTTCCCCTCCGGGTGCCGCCCGCAGGCTGCGTGCGCGTGTCTCTCTCTCGCCTCCTCCTCTCCACCCCCCCGCCTCTTCCTGTTTATGAGGCTGGAGCCGGTTCTCGGCGCTCGCTTCCCCCCGGCCGGAAGCGGCACTTCCCGCCGCGCCCCATTGGCTGCGGGGCCCGGGAGGGGCTGGGGGGGGGGTTTAAAGGCTGAGCCTGGCGCGGGGCTGGGGGAGACTTGGGGCGCGGACGGGACGCGAGCGACCAACCAACCAACCAAGGGTAAGTGGGGGCGGAGGTTACTCGGATGCCTGGGTTCTCTGACCCTCCGTCAGATCCCCCCAGCTGGGATGGGACCCAGGTGTCCTGGCTCCCAGTCCCCCCATGCTCCAACCACTAGACCCCACTCCCCTCCCAGAGCTGGGGAGAGAACCCAGGAGTCCTGGCTCCCAGCCCCCCCCTGCTCTAACCACTAGACCCCACTCCCCTCCCAGAGCTGGGGAGAGAACCCAGGAGTCGTGACTCCCAGCCCCCCCTGCTCTATCCACTAGACCCCACTCCCCTCCCAGAGCCGGGGAGAGAACCCAGGAGTCCTGGTTCCCAGCCCCCCCCCCCTGCTCTAACCACTAGACCCCACTCCCTTCCCAGAGCTGGGGAGAGAACCCAGGAGTCCTGGCTCCCAGCCCCCCCTGCTCTAACCACTAGACCCCACTCCCCTCCCAGAGCTGGGGAGAGAACCCAGGAGTCCTGGCTCCCAGCCCCCTCTGCTCTATCCACTAGACCCCACTCCCCTCCCAGAGCCGGGGAGAGAACCCAGGGTGGGGGTGGGGAGGCGACTGAGGACTCTGGGTGCTGAGATACAGAGGGGGGAGCCCTGTGCTGTCCCGTAGGGGTGCACCCATTTGGGCCCCCTGGGTTATTCACTCCTGAGTGAGGGTGTGGGGGACGCTGGCCCCCTGTAAATCTGCCATGGACCCTAGATTACTCGGCAGAGAGGCTGGGGGTGGTGGTGGGTGTGTGGGGAGGGATGAGGGGAGAGGGGGTCATTACCAGTAATAGGGACAAGGCGACAAGGCTCCATCTGGCTGAGACCCGACCTGGTTCTATCCGTTGGCTGTTCACACGGGGAACTCCTCGGGGCAGGACTGTGGGGCTGTGCAGCGCCTGGCGTGACGGGAGCTGGGACCTCAATTTAGGGGGGAGGGGCTCTGCAGCAGGAGGTGGGGGGTGAGCCCCTCAGTTCCCTGGGGTCCCCCTCCTTGCAGGGTGCCATGTTCCAGGCCTGCTCCATCCCCCGCCCCAGGATTCCTGTGGTTTTTCGGGGTGGGGGGTCGCTTTTGTCCCCCCGCCCCCGCGGGAAACAATAGAGCAGAAGGTGGGTGGAGTTAAAGGCCAGAATGGTCAGGGTGGGAGATGGGGGGGCCACAGCTCAGATGGTGAAGGGGGGCTGGACGGATTTGCTACTGGTTCTCTGGGGCCTGCCTGGCACTGGGGTGGGCTATTGCCCCCCCCATTGTTATTGGTCCCCCCAACTCCCCTGCCAGCCCCTCCAGCGTCTCCCTGCCCCCCATGAGTGCCCCCCCCCCGGGAGATTCTGCTTCGGAAACCGACAGGGAACCGAAACAGCGGTGAAAAAGGGAAGGAACTGGGCGGGGGGGGGAAGAGTCTCAACCCCCCCCCAGCCATATGGGGATCCTGGGGGGCTGAAAGTCAGAGGGGACCCCCCAACCCTCTGCTCATTTCCCCCCCCCCGCCCCGTCTGACTCCAGCCTGTCTCTCTCTCTCTCGCAGGTCGTCCTGCCCAGTGACGGATCCTGGGGTCTCCCCGAGGTGGCTCTGGGGGGGCCTGTCTCTGCTCCCCGCTCTCTCCCAACCCTTGTACCAGTGTCATGCTGCAGCGAACCCTGGTGCAGAGGATGGATGAGAAGGGGGGGTGGGAAACCGCGCAGCCCCCCACAGGCTCCTGGAACCCCAAAGGCTCAACGTACCCCAACAAGAACAACTCCCGACCCGCAGCCCCATCCTAGCCCAGCCCTGCCCCCCGAGCTCTGCCGGTGCCCCTCACTCCCGACCCGTAGCCCCATCCTAGCCCAGCCTTGCCCCCCAAGCTCTGCTGGTACTCCTCACTCCTGACCCACAGCCCCTGCTAGTCCAGCCCCCCCCCCCCCCAGCTCTGCCGGTGCCCCTCACTCCTGACCCGCAGCCCCTGTTAGCCCAGCCCTGGGCCCCCCTGAGCTCTGCCGGTGCCCCTCACTCCTGACCCGCAGCCCCTGCTAGCCCAGCCCTGCCCCCCAAGCTCTGCCGGTGCCCCTCACTCCCGACCCGCTGGCGTCTCTATGCTGTGGTGTGTGTACAATAAAGGGGTCTGGCCGGGCGCGGTTGGTTTCTGTGTAGTTTTGACTTTGGGACGTTCATTTTTAGGGTTTTTTTCCCATGTTGATTGAAATTTTTCCAGCTGCAGAAGATGCTGGGGGGGGGCGGGGGGTCGGACAATAATTATTTCACGACAGCCTCTGGGGAGGGTTCGTCCCCTGAGCCCTTCACCCCCTCGGCGGAGCCTGGCCCCTGATCCCCGGCTGGGCCAGGTCTCCCTGGCCAGGCGGGTGTGGAACCAGCCTGGGGCGTGAGATTTTCACCCCCTGGCGCCCCCCCCCCCCCCCCCCCCAGCCCCGGGTCCTTGGCAGGGCCTGGCACCGAAGTCTCTTGCCAGGCCTATGGGGCAAGCTCTATTCCCTGGGAGGGGGGGTCATGGGAGGGTCAGGGGGTGGGGGAACAGCAGGTGCTGGGGGGGGGAACCCCTGCCCACAACTCCTAACCCCCGGCAAACACACACAACCCCCCCCCCCCCTGCCGGGGGCAGGAACCCCGGCCCAGCTGCCGCCTGCATTCAGACCCCTTCCCCAGTGACCCCCCCCCGTGCTGCCCCCACCCCATTGCAGCCCCTACTCCTGCCCCATGCTCTGCAGACTCCCCCACTTCCCCCTGGTGGGAGGGGAGGGGGGGCGTGATGAAGGGGACGCCCCCCAGCAGGGAATCATTTGTCTCCTGCTGCCACCTAGTGGCCACTCCTGGCGGTTGCGCCCCAGTGATGCCTGGACCGGGGCGGGGCCTGCCCAAAAGGGGAGGGGGCAGGTTGCAGTGGGGAGGGGAGCTGGGGGGGCAGGTTGCGCTGGGGGGAGGAGGGGGGAGAAGGAAGGGGAGGGGGAGAGAGGCTAGAGGGGAGCGGGGGCTGGGCTCTGCCCCGCCTGGCGCCAGGCTCCTGGGAGTGAAGCCATACTGGGCCGGGCCCCACAGTCCCCCCCCCCGTGGCTCCAGTGGGGTCTGGGGGCCCCCGGCTCTTGGGGCGGCTCCTGGCGGGTGTGGTGGTCCCGGGGGTGCTGGCAGCGATGTGGGGCCCCCCGGTGCAGAAGACAGGGCCTGGGGCATCCCCTGGGCGCAGCCCCTGCCCGGAGCCCAGCCCAGCTGCAGTGACCCCGTCTTTGGGTCTCCGGCCATCTGACCTCAGCCCCCCCACCCGCCCCGTGGGCTCCAGCTGGGGGGCTCGGGGGGCACCCAGTTTCCTCTGGGGCGCTGGCTTCTGGGGGCCCTGTTGCGCTGTCAGCGACCCAGCCCGTGGGGGGGACACCCCCAGCTCCCATTGCCTGCCCTGAGAGCAGACTCAGCCACATTCCCCATAGCCGTGCAGAATGCAGGGGAAACTGAGGCACACACAGGCTTAATAACATTGCTACAGAAAATTCCAAATTTGTCCCAGCGTAGCATGGGGGGGGGAGGGAGCTTGGGGGGTGCACTGGGGGGGCAGGTGATTGGCGGGGCGGGTTAGAGACCCCCAGAATCAGCCCTAGAGTGTCCGGCCAGACAGGTCCTAGCTGCTGTGGGGCTCCCAGCCTGGGCCCCTGGATTCGGGGGGCAGCAGCCCGGCTTGGGAGCGTGGCCCGGTGTGAATCGGGGAGCAGACCCAGGCGCGGTGGGAGCGGCAGACACCTGGCCAGGGAAGCCAGCCTGGGGGGCAGCCAGGGGACCTGTGGGGCAGGTTCTCCAGAGCCATGGGGGCTGCAGTGGGGCTGGCAGATGCCCTTGAACAAGGGAGACTTGGGGGGGGCCTGAAGTTTTGTGGTACCTGGGTAAGCACATTCCCCCCCACTTCCCTGCCCCTCCCCTCTGAGCCCCCCACCATCCAGGCCCCCCTTCCTTGCCCCTCCCCTCTGAGCCCCCCACTCCCTTTGCTCTGCATCCAGATCTCACCTCCCCCAAGTCCAGTCTCATTAGCACAAGGAGTAAACTGTCCCCCCGCTGCCCCCCACGCATCTGGGTACCCCAGGCCTGTCTGCATGGCCCTACGCTGAACTAGGCGGTCACACTCAAGGGTCCCCCCAGCTGAGCGCCCGCTGGGGGGGCGGTGTCCTCCAGTCCCCCCACCATGCCACGGTGCAGAACTAAGCAGCCAGTCAGGGGAGCAGGGCCCCAGGCCCCCGTACCGGCCCCATGCCCACTCAGGGACACAGAGACGGACACGCGCCCACTCCCATGGGGCCGGAGCATGCGTGCCTCAGTTTCCCCTGCATGTTACTCAAGTATCGAGGCGGTGGGACAAAGGGGGGTGAGCGCTGCAGTGACCCCTAGAGGGCAGGTGGGATCCCGCCGCCAGGCTGCCTGGGCACAGAGACTGGCCCGCCTGGCAACTGGGGCCCGGGGCCCATCCTCTGCAGGGAGCCGGCCCGGAGGTGTCGCTGCTGGCCCGGGAAAGGGACAAAGGACGGAGGAGGGGCAGCGGGCGGGTCCGGGGCTGGGCTGTGGGAAGGGGTCACTCTCCTGGTTTGGGACTTGGGGGGTGTGGGGGGGAGGAGTCCAGGGCTCCAGGCTCTGGGGCCCCCCCAAGATGGACTTTGCTGTCTGTGCTCCCCAGCTCTGCCCTGCTGTGTTACCCACGGACTGGGAGTCCCGGCTGGCTGCGGGGTGGGGGGGCAGGGCCCTTTGGGGGCGGGGGAGGCTGCCCCAGGGATCCCAGCAGGGTGGGCTCTCCGCGGGGCGCTCATGGGGGGCTGAATGCGCCACGGTCGGACCCAGGAGGCACCGAAGCTGAGCAGGGAGGGCGCCCCAAGGGGAGATGCTGCCCCTGGGTCCTGTCCGGCTTCGCGCCGAGCCATTCCCGAGCACCCAGCTCAGAGGGGTCGGTGAACGTCCGGGGCAAAGACTCGCCCCTTCCAGCCGGGCTGAGGGGAGAACCTGCCGGAGACCAGGCCGAGGGTGGCGCCAGCCCGGCATGAGCCAGGGGTGCCTGGTACCACCCCTGGGGGCTGGTGCCACCGGGAATTCAGGCCTCATTTCCTTTAGGTCTGGTTCGTCTTCTCCCTTTGCCCGTGGGGCCAGGCTCCCCACAAAGCCGCGTGAACCCGCGTCAGGCCCCGCCCGCTCCCACCGCTGTTCGGGGGCACCGGGGGAGGAACCCGCCTCGGCCGGTGCCAGCCCAGCTCCCTGGACAGCTCGGGCAGGGGGGGATCTAGTGGGCAGAGCTCAGGGTGGGGAGCCAGGACTCCTGGGTTCTCTCCCCGGGTCTGGGAGGGAAGGGGGGGTTCGGCACATAGATGTGGCACATCCATTCTGGCAGGCAACAGGCAGAGACCTGAGTTCTGTTCCCACCCACCCGGCTCTGGCCTGGCAGGAATGATGCTGAATATCAGGGGTGGGGACTGCAGGCCTTGGGGGCTCAGGGCTGGGAAGTCATGGAAATGTGAACAGTGCCCTCACTCCTGACCGCAGCCCCCTGCTAGCCCAGCCCTGCCCCCCCCCGCTGTCCCGGTGCCCCTCACGCCCGACCCGCAGCCCCCTGCTAGCCCAGCCCTGCCCCCGCCCCGCTGTCCCGGTGCCCCTCACGCCCGACCCGCAGCTCCTGCTAGCCCAGCCCTGCCGGTGCCCCTCACTCCTGACCTGCAGCCCCCTGCTAGCCCAGCCCTGCCCCCCCCAGCCCTACCGATGCCCCTCACTCTTGACCGCAGCCCCCTGCTAGCCCAGCCCTGCTGATGCCCCTCACTCCCGCCCCGCAGCCCCCTGCTAGCCCAGCCCTGACCCTCCAGCCCTGCCGGTGCCCCTCACTCCCGACCCACAGCCCCCTGCTAGCCCAGCCCTGACCCCCCAGCCCTGCCGGTGCCCCTCACTCCCGACCCACAGCCCCCTGCTAGCCCAGCCCTGACCCTCCAGCCCTGCCGGTGCCCCTCACTCCCGACCCACAGTCCCCCAGCCCTGCAGGTGCCCATCTCTCTCAGTGAAGGCCCCATGTGTGACTCATGGCTGCGGGTTAACATCCCAATGATAAATCTTTATTCCTGGGATAATTGTTCCCCACCCGGAAGCGCTGGGGCCGTTTCCTTCTTGTGCTGGGAAGGGCCTGGCTGCCAACCGATGCCAGGCAGCGCCACCGACCCAGGATTTCCCCACCATCCCGCACCCGCCACATGCAGGATGGAGGAGGGGTGTGTGTGGGTCTGCTGGTGCCCCTCACTCCCGACCCACAGCCCCTTCCAGCCCAGATGGGAGTCGGGGGCATGTTGTGGGAGCAGCGTTTGTCCCGGTCACCCCACCCCCGGTTTCCGCCTGTTTATCCTTCCAAATCACTTCCAAAGTTCAAGGAACCAAAGGAAAATTATAAACAAATTCTCAGCTCTGGAAATAAACTAACCCCCCGCCGTCTGCTCCCCTGTCCCCCCCCCCAGTGATAAATACGCAGGTGGTGTCTAAAAGCATCTAACAATCACTGGCTTCCTGCCCCACATCCGGCTTCCCAGCCTGGCCCCGTGGCCGCTCACTAGGGCAGGGGCATTGGGTGGGGGGGTCAGTGCCCCCCAAGGCAGAGCAGGACCAGCCCAGGGAAGGGGACAGACACACAGGCCCGTCCCCACCCCACCCCAGGCCTGGGCTCCCCAGATTTCATCCCCACTCCCTTGCCCCAGATCTTGGCCCCTCCGGCCGTTCCAGGAGCCCTGGTTCCCCATATAGTTTTGCCGCACTAGGATGTGCACCTGCGTCACCCGCCCCCCGCCTGTGACCCGCATCCCAGCTGCTTCCCCCCCCTGCCCCCCCATTGTTCTCAGCCCCCAGCACACACAAGACGCAGACGCAGCCCGGTTTTGTTATTTCCTGTCGGGAGCCCTCCAGGTGCTGCGGAAAAACCAGCCGCTTCCAAGGACAAGGAGGAGAATGAGCCGGGGCAACCCCCTCCCCCTACGGCCTGAGCTGGGGAGAGAACCCAGGAGTCCTGACATCCAGCCGCCCCCCCGCCCCGCAACCACTCGTTTTAACCAACGCAGTCAACCTGTGGAACTCCTTGCCACAGGATGCTGTGAAGGCCAAGGCTAGAACAGGGTTCAGAAAAGACCTAGATAAGTCCATGGAGGACAGGTCCATCAATGGCTATTAGCCAGGCTGGGCAGGGATGGGGACCCAGGCCTCTATTTGCCAGGAACTGGGGATGGGCGACAGGTGGATCGCTCGACGATCCCCTGTGCTGTTCATGCCCTCGGGGGCGCCTGGCATTGGCTGCTGCCGGCAGACAGGACACTGGGCTGGATGGACCTTTGGACTGACCCAGTCTGGCCGTTCTTATGTTCTACTAGACCCCACTGTCCTCCCCAAGACCCCAGGACTCCTGGCTCCTCACCCCCCCTGCTCTAACCACTAGACCCCACTCCCCTCCCAGAGCCAGGGAGAGAACCCAGGAGTCCTGGCTCCCAGCCCCCGCTGCTCTAACCACCAGCCCCCACTCCCCTCCCAGAGCCGGGAGAGACCCCAGGAGGGGAGCCCGGGGGGGGGGTTATGAATTTGGCTGGGGGCGAACATCTCACATGCCTGGCCCAGTCTCTTGCTCTAACCCCACCCTTTCCCGACTCGCCAGCAACCCCCGGGGGGGGGGGAATTGCCTGTGTGCCCCCCCCCTTCCCCGCGGTCCAGGAAATCAGGCCGGTTTGAGCCAAGTTTCATTTCAGCTCACCTGGCGGGGGAGGGAGCAGTGGGAATTGGGGGCTGCCCCCACGGCCTGTCACACAAGTGTGCAAAGGGGGGTTAGGTCACACTTACTCGTGCGGTGCACGGGGGGGGGAATTCCCTCTGATCGACACCCTCAGACCTGGCCTTTCCCCGAGCCCCAGATATGGGGAGAGGGGGAGGCAGGTAACTGAGGCCCCCCCAGACCAGTTCTGCCCTCCCCAGGGCCAGAGGAGCAGGGGGTTTCTAGCAGGGAATTTTCTATCTCGGCGGGGGGGGGGGGAATTCCAGCTCAAGGCACTTGGGGTGGGGGAGCCCTGTACAAAACCCCTCCCCCACCAGGGCACCCCCCACTTGGGGAATCCTGGCAGGGCCCCCCAGCCCTGCCGGTGCCCCTCATTCCGACCCGCAGCCCCTGCTCGCCCAGCCCTGCCCCCCCCTAGCTCTGCCGGTGCCCCTCACTCCTGACCCACAGCCCCTGCTAGCCCAGCCCTGCCCCCCCCCCCCCCCAGCATCCCAGACACGTTCCCGCCGGATCCCTTTCCGGGGGGGGATGAGGGGGGGCGGTGAGTCAGCCCAACAGACGTGAGAGTTTGCATCCGCGGCCCCTCGGTGTGTGGGGCTCGGCACGTACCTCAGTGCCCCACTGCGGGGGGGGGGCAGTGGGGCGGTAGGAGCGGGGGGGGCAGGGGTACTGGTGAACCCGCTCGATAATCGGTTGGGGGGGGTCGCAACCACCCTTCACCCCCCCCTCGGTTGAGACCCTTGGCGGGGGGCGGGGTATGAGTCCCACCCGTTCCCCCGCCCGGCATCTCCCCCCCCCCCCGACAGCTGTAAAGAGCCGCCCCGCCCCCCCCGTCTCCCCTCCCCCGCCACCGCAGCTGGGATATAAGGGGACCAGCCACGCTGCGAATCCATCCGCACCAGCCAGCCCGTCCCGGACAGACAGACAGACAGACAGACCGACCCCGGCCCCCCGCACCCTGACAGCAGGTATGGACCGGCCACGCCTCCGGGATGGGGGCCTTAGTCAGCCCGGACTCCTGGGTTCTCTCGCCGGCTCTGGGAGGGGAGCGGGGGCTAGCGGTTAGAGCAGGGGGGGCTGGGAGCCAGGACTCCTGGGTTCTCTACCTGGCTCAGGGAGGGGAATGGGGTCTAGTGGTTAGAGCATGGGGGGGGGGCTTGGAGTCAGGACTCCCCACCTCTGGGGGGGGAGTGGGGTCTAGTGGTTGGAGCAGGGGGGGCTGGGAGCCAGGACTCCTGGGTTCTCTCCATGGCTCTGGGAGGGGAGTGGGGTCTAGTGGTTGGAGCAGGGAGGGGGATGGCTGGGTGCCTGGATTCCTGGGTTCTCTCCCCGGCTCAGGGAGGGGAGTGGGGTCTAGTGGTTGGAGCAGGGAGGGGGACGGCTGGGTGCCCGGATTCCTGGGTCCCCTCCCCGGCTCAGGGAGGGGAGTGGGGTCTAGTGGTTGGAGCAGGGAGGGGGACGGCTGGGTACCCGGATTCCTGGGTTCTCTCCCCTGCTGACTGGCTGGTTCTCTTCTAGGCTCTCCGCCATGGTGCCCCTCGAACTGGTCTCCCTGCTCATGGTGATTTTGGCAGTCCGGTGTGAGTCGCAGCGGATGGGGGAGCCCCCGGCCAGGTGAGGGGGGCAACGGGGTATGGCCAGGTGAGGGCTGAGGGGGGCAGGGCGAGACTCCAGCCAGGAGGGGGACGGGGGGCTCCAATGGGGGAGGGGGTTGTGTGGGGAACGCAGCTGGGAAGGGGATGCTGAATTGAGGGGGCTGTGTGGGGGAGGGGTGAAGGGTTGGGGGGGCTCTGGGGGACCCTCCCCCAACATTGGGGCTCTTTTCACAACCCCCCTTCTCCACTGTAGATGGCACCCCCCGCCCGTGATCTCCTTCCTGCAGCAGTTATGGGGGGCCCAGAGGGGCCCCCCCCTGGCAGCACCTGCCCGTTGGGAGCCCGGCCCACCAGCTGGAGCCAGGCCTGCGTGGTACGTCCAGCCGGAGGAGGCAGGAGAGGCACTCGGCCTGCCCAGGAGGTACGTTCTGGGTAGTTTAGGGGTAGGGATGTGGTGTCATGGGGTCAGAACCCCTCCAAGGGGCAGGGGGAGGAAAGGTGGGGGCCCAGCTGTTCCCTCATCAGAGCCAGGGAGAGAACCCAGGAGTCCTGGCTCCCAGCCCCCTGCTCTAACCACTAGACCCCACTCCCCTCCCGGAGTCAGGGAGAGAACCCAGGAGTCCTGGCTCCCAGCCCCCTGCTCTAACCACTAGAACCCACTCCCCTCCCGGAGTCAGGGAGAGAACCCAGGAGTCCTGGCTCCCAGCCCCCTGCTCTAACCACTAGACCCCATTCCCCTCCCAGAGCCAGGGATAGAACCCAGGAGTCCTGACTCTCTCTCTGCCCCGCACAGCCCCGGGCGCCGGATCCCCCGCCAGCTCTCTCTGCAGACGACTGGGCGCGGATGCCAGCTGGGCACGTGTCAGACCCACCGCCTCTTCAACTGGTTGTACCACATCGGGGCCAGCGACCACAAAGACGACTCCCAGAAGGACATGGCCGACCCCATGGGCTACGGGCGCCGGCGCCGCTGGGCAGGGAGCCCTGGCCGACACCTAGGGCCTGCCCCCCACCGGGACACTACCCACTGAGAGCAGAGCTGGGCACGGCCGGGGCACACGGAGCCCCACCCCGCAGAGACACAGCCTGAGCCGGGGGCAGCCCAGCACCTCTGCCTGGAGACACACGGCACCGGCCGAGAATGGGGGGTGGGCACAGCCGGGGGGGCTGGCACCCACTGGTACGCACACCCCCATCCTGGAGAGACACTGCCACCTACCAGCCCACACCAGCTCCGTGCTGCCCCCTGCAGGCAGCAGATGTCACTGCCTCATGCACCCCGCCCCGATCCCAAAGGGGCAGCCGGCCCCCCAGAACTGGGGAGAGGACCAAGGACTGAGCTGGCTAAGTGTGGGGAGATATGGGCCCCGCCGCCCAGCACCGCTTGCCCATCTAGAGTGGGCAGCCCTAGAGCACACAGGGACCCCCAAGTGGCCCTATGGGATAGGGCGGGGGGGGGGGAGACAGACGGTGGGGGGGGGGTCCTGCTGGCCCCCTGGATAATAGGCTATGGAGCCTATGGCCTGAAGTGCAAATAAAGAGGTTTATTTGAACAGACAGAGATGCATCCTCCAGTCTTGGTGTGTGGGGGGGAACCCCAGGGGGTCGTGGGGTGGCAGTGGGGAGGGGTTCAGTAACAGCCAACAGAGAGATTGGCCTTGGGGATACAGCCACTCCCCTCCCAGAGCCGGGGAGAGAACCCAGGAGTCCTGGCACCCAGCCCCCCCTGCTCTAACTACTAGACCCCACTCCCCTCCCAGAGCCAGGGAGAGAACCCAGGAGTCCTGGCTCCCAGCCCCCCCTGCTCTAACCACTAGACCCCACTCCCCTCCCAGAGCCAGGGAGAGAACCCAGGAGGCCTGGCTCACAACCCCCCTGCTCTAGCCACCAGCCCCCACTCCCCTCCCCTAAGCTGCCTATCAGAGGGTAGCTGCATTTACAGTCACAACCCCCCCCCCCTCCCCCCAGGGCAAAGGGTGGGTGGGGAATGGGCTGTTCGCCTCCGGCTGGCCAGCAGGGGGCGCCACTCGGTTGCTTGGGTGGGGGTGGACTGTGATGAGGGGGTGGGACGCTGCGGGGTCCAGCCACAAGGGGGCAGCACCAACAGAGAGCTTGGCAAAAGATTCACACCGCCCGCCCCCCCGCCCTCCCAGGGCTGAGATAGAACCCAGGAGTCCTGGCTCCCAGGCCTGCTCCCCCCCCACTCTAACTACTCGACCCCACTCCCCTCCCAGAGCCAGGAGAGAACCCAGGAGTCCTGGCTCCCACCCATCGCTCCTGGCTTGGCAGTGGGAGGGGTTCAGTAACAGTGTTCCAGTGGGGTGGGGTGGGGGATTTCAGGACCCCTCCCAGACACCCTGGTCATGGAGATCCCCCTCCAGATTCTGTCGTGGCGGGGGCTCCGAGCCGGCCCACGGCCCCCCACCGCGGGACACGGCAGGCCATGCGAAGAACAAGCCATGGGGCAGGACGGCCGAGCCGGTTGAGGGCCTGGCGGGCATCCAGCCTGGGGCTGGCCGAAGTCAGGGGCACGGCTACCAAGTGGGGGAGCCCGGGCGGATCTCGGGGCGCTGGCGGGTGGGGGCCTGAATGGGGGGCAGCGGCGAAAAGGGGGCTGTCCTCTGGGGGGCATAGCAGGGTGGAAGACACGGGACATCCCTGCCCCACTCCGCTCGGCGCTGAGGGGGTTGCTGGGTCGGGGGGGCAGGTGAAACCCCCCAGTGCCGTTCGGCCAGGGCCTGACACCAGGGCTCGGACTTGGGAGGGGGGATCGGGCCCCCCGTGGCCACGGGGGGAGCTCTGGCCCTGGCCCCCGGGATTCGGGGCGGTCCCAGCACCGGGAGATTCGAAGGGCCGCCTGGACAGGGATGGGGCCACCTCGCCTGGGCCCATCCCGCCCCATGGCGCCCCCAGGCAACGACTCCCCCCCACACTCCATTGTCCCCTTCCTGCCTTCCGGCCCTTGGGACCCCATCCTCTGGGACCCCCCAGGGCCGTGCCCCCCATTCCCCCACCCTTCCCCCGTGATGCCTGCCCCACTCTTGCCCCTTCTCTCACCCCCTCCTCCTCCAGCCCGACCGCTCCCCCACCCCCTCTCACCCACCCTTTCCTCCCAGCCTTCCCTCTCCCCCACTATTACCCCTCCCTTAACACCAACCCTCCCCCACCTCCTCTCGCCCCACCCCTCCCCCACTATTACCCCTTCCCCCACCGCCTCTTGCCCCACCCCCTCCCAGCACCGCCCCTCCCCCACTATTACACCTCCCCCACCTCCTCTCGCCCCACTATTACCCCACCCCCACCTCCTCTCATCCCATCCCTCCCCCAGCCCGACCGCTCCCCCACCCCCTCTCGCCCACCCTTTCCTCCAAGCCGTCCCCCTCCCCCACTATTACCCCTCCCTTAACACCAACCCTCCCCCACCTCCTCTCGCCCCACCCCTCCCCCACTATTACCCCTTCCCCCACCGCCTCTTGCCCCACCCCCTCCCAGCACTGCCCCTCCCCCACTATTACACCTCCCCCACCTCCTCTCGCCCCATCCCTCCCCCAGCCCCACCTCTCCCCCACTATTACCCCTCCTCCAGCCCCGCCCCTCACGATTACCCCTCCCCCACCTCCTCTCGCCCCACCCCACCCCCACTATTACCCCTCCTCTCGCCCCATCCCTCCCCCAGCCCCACCTATGAGCCTTCCCCCAGCCCCATCTCTCCCCCACTATTACCCCTTCCCCACCTCCCCTTGTCCCCACTATTACCCCTCCACCACCTCCTCTCGCCCCACCCCCTCACTATTAGCCCTCCTCCACCTTCTCTCCCCCCACCTCGTCCCTCCCCCACTATTACCCCTCTTCTCGCCCCATCCCGCCCCTCCCCCATTCTCTGTCTCTCTCCCCCCCCTCCCACTTCCTTCCCTCGGTTCCGCCCCCTCCCTCCCGGCTCTGACGCTCCGCGCAGGCTCCAGACACGTGTCCCCCCCCACACACCCAGTTCTTCGGGCGCCGCCGCGAACAGCTGGGCGAGGGGCGCTGGGCGAGAGGGGCGGGGGGCAGGAGGCTAGAAAGGGGGGGATGGGCTAGCAGGTGGGGGCGGGACACGAAGGGAGAGGGGAGGGGCCAGCTGGGAGGGGCCCGTCCCCAGCCTGGGGGTGGCTCGGGGGCGGGGGGGGGGTCTCAGGACGCTGCCAACCGCTTCCAGCGACACCCCGGCTTGGATCCTGCGGGCAGGAAGGTGAGTGGGGGGTTGGGAAACAGGACTCCTGGGTTCTCTCCCGGGCTCTGGGAGGGGATGGGATCTAGAGCGGTGGAGTCAGGACTCCTGGGTTCTCTCTCTGGCTGGAGGGGGCGGGAGTGATTAGAGCGGGGAGCCAGGACTCCTGGGTTCTCTCCCCAGCTCTGGGAGGGGAGTGGGGTCTAGTGGCTGGAGCAGGGAGGCTGGGGTCAGGACTCCTGGGTTCTCTCTCTGGCTGGAGTGTGGCCTAGTGGTTAGAGCGCGGGGGTGTGTGTGTGTGTTTCGGTTTGTTTCCCCAGCCCATCGATATCCTTTTAATTGAGATTCCAGCCCCGGGGGAGCCTGTCTCTCAGGGACTGATGGGGAACAGGGGGGGTGCAGCGCTGGAGCTGGGACCCCCAGGGTGGGGGGGATGTTGCCTGGGGGCAGTTACACCACTGACAGCCCTGTTTGTGATCGATGGGTGCTGAATGCGGGGTGGGGGGCCCCAGATGGGTAGGGGGGTGTAGCGGAGGAGGGGGCTGGGAGCCAGGACTCCTGGGTTTCTTGGGAGCAGTGAAGGGTCATGTGGGTTGGAGCCTCCCCATTCTAACCCACTAGTCCCCCCTCCCCTCCTCTTCCCTTCCCTCCCCTCCTAGAGCCTGGGAGAGAACCCAGGAGTCCTGGCTCCCAGCCCCTCCCCTGCTCTAACCACTAGCCCCCCCCCTCCCCCCGAGCCGGGGATGGAACCCAGGCATCCTGAGAACCAAGGTTCTGCTCTGGTTTGGACCCAGAGGGAGCCCCGTGTGTTATCTGAACCCAGCTCCCATCCCCTGGGTGTGAGGAAGGTCACAGCCCCCAGAGCGTGTCCTGGGAGCCAGGGAGTAAAGGTCCCTGGCTGGGGACGTGTTTACCAGGCACAGACCAGGGCACAACTGGGCAGCTGGCCTCCAGACTACTGGGTTCTACTCCAACTCTTCCATCCATCCCAGCCTCAGTTTCCCCACAGGTAGAGCGAGCCTGCTTTGATCTGCTTAAACCGGGAGGCCTGTGGGGCAGGGACCGCGTGCTGCTGTGGGGCTGGGCAGTGCCCGGCTGGGGGTCCCATTCTGGGTCAGGGGCTGTGCAGAGCCTGGTGCGATTGGGGGCTGATCTGGGTCAGGGGTAGGGTTATGAAGCGCCTGGGGGCAGGGTTGGGCTGGGAGCCAGGACTCCCAGCTCTGGGAGGGGAGTGGGGTCTATTGGTTAGAGCTGGGGGTGGGGGGACAGGAGACAGGATCGCTTCCTTCCTCCCACTCCCTGGGAGTCTGAGATGTCTCCACCCCCCCACACCCCCCATGCCAGGGTGCTGGATTGTGACCTCAGCAGCGCATCAGGGGTGAGGTCATCGCGGAGCCGGGGCTGGCCTGGCTGGTGCTGGCAGGTCTGGGCCCGTTGGCAGTGCCCAGGTACGGCAGGTGCCCGCGATACCCCCCAGCTGTGCCCCCCTCCGCCCCCTCCAACCGGTCGGAGTCGCTGTCCCAGGCCAGGAGCCGCCCCCGCGGTGCTGGGGCCAAAGGCCTAAGGGGGGGAAACCGGGGGGTGGGGCTGGCACCGGGTCCCCGGGCGAGAGGGCAGTTGGTCGGGGGGTGGGGGGGCAGAGGGCGTTCGGTCGTGGGGCTGGAACCGGGTCCCCTGGCAAGAGGGAAGTTGGTCGTGGGGCTGGTGCTGGGTCCCCAAGCTGCCCCCGAGGGGCAGAGGGCGTTCGGTCATGGGGCTGGCGCTGGGTCCCCGGGCGAGTGGGAGGTTGGTCGGGGGGTGGGGGGGCAGAGGGCTTTCGGTCGTGTGGCTGGCACCGGGTCCCCGAGCGAGAGGGAGGTTGGTCAGGAGGTGGGGGGGGGGCAGAGGGTGTTCGGTCGTGGGGCTGGCACCGGGTCCCCGGGCGAGAGGGAAGTTAGTTGGGGGGGGCAGAGAAGAGCCGCGGGGCCGAGGAAAGGGGCAGAAAACCTGCCCCAGAGCGAGAGATGCTGGGAGCCCCAGCTCCGCTGCTCCCCACGGGGCGGGGGGGGACGGGGGGGGGCTGAGCCCGGTGGCAGGTTCCTACGGACACATCTGTGCCCGTGGGCTCGGTAGCCAGGTTGGGCCGGAGCCGGCCTATAACTAAGGGGCTGGTTTTGACCAGGGAGGGGAATGACCCCAGGGACAAGTCCCCAGCGTAGGCAGGAGTGGGGAGGGGTGGGGTGCGGGGGCTGGGGCTGGGGCTGGGAATTCAGGGACCCTTCTGGGGTGAATCATGGGGGTTGGATATCTGGGGACCCCTCTTGTGTGGGGCGTGGGGGCTGGGTATATGGGGACCCCTGTGGGGTGCAGGGGCTGGGTGTCTGGGGACCCCTCTGGGGTGGGGCATGGGGGGGCTGGGTGACCGGGGACCGCTCTGGGGTGGGTCGTGGGGGCTGGGAATCTGGGGACCCCTCTGGGGTGGGGCACGGGGGCTGGGTGTCCGTGGCTCTCCCCAGAGCCTGAGGGGGGTTAGTCTCCTGACCAGCCCCCCCCTTAGCATCGGGGTAGGACCCAGGCGTCCTGGCGTGTCAGTGCCCCCCCATGGCCCGTCTCTCTCTGCCCCAGTGCCCGCTAGCGCCCCCCAGCCATGGCGGAGGCCCACCAGGCCGTGGCGTTCCAGTTCACGGTCTCGCCCGAGGGGGTCGACCTGCGGCTCAGCCATGCGGCCCTGAAGCAGGTCTACCTGGCCGGCCTGCGGTCCTGGAAGAAGAAAATCACCCGGCTCCGGGTATGGTGGGACCCCACTGGGGCTGGGGAGGAGCTGTGGGGTCTGACTGTGGGGCAGGAATCGGGGGTGGGGGGAGCTGAGGGGTCAGATGGAGGGGCAGGGATCTGGGAGCTGGGGGGGAGCTGGGGGGGTCAGACTGAGGAGCAGGGATCTGGGGGCTGGGGGGAAGGAGCTGGGGGGTCACACTGAGGAGCAGGGATCGGGGGGCTGGGGGGAAGGAGCTGGGGGGTCAGACTGAGGGGGGAGGTGTGGGGTCAGACCTAGGAGCAGGGAGCTAGGGGGGAGGAGCTGGGCTCCGGCCTGGCCGCGTGCTGCCCCCCCCCCCACTGACCCCCCCCGTCTCCCCCCACAGAACAGCCTGGTGACGGGCGTGTTCCCCGCCAGCCCGGCCAGCTGGGTGGTCATGGCCGCAGCCATCCTGGCCAGCCAGGCCTCCCGCCTCGACCCCTCCATGGGACTCATCGGCAAGATCAAGGAGCACCTGCCCGCCAGGTGGGGGGGGGCATGGGGGGCAGGACCAGGGGGCGTGTGGGGGTGGGGGAGGGAGCCTGGACTGGGGGTTCGGGGGCACTGGGGTGGGCAGGGCCAGGGGGCGTGTGGGGCTGAGGGAAGGGGGCTGGGCTGGGGGGCTCGGGGGCACTGGGGTGGGCACGGGGGGCAGGGCTAGGGGGTGTGTGGGGCTGTGGGAAGGGGGCTGGGCTGGGGGTGCTTGAGGGGGAGGGAGGCTGGGCTGGGGGCTCGGGGGCACTGGGGGTGCTTGAGGGGGAGGGACGCTGGGCTGGGGGGGCTTGGGGGCACTGGGTGGGCACGGGGGCAGGGCTAGGGGGCGTGTGGGGCTGAGGGACGGGGGCTGGGCTGGGGGTGCTTGAGTGGGAGGGAGGCTGGGGGGCTAAGGGGGTCGCTGACCCTGCCCCCCCCCCCCCGCAGCGCGTACCTGTCGGAGCCGGCCCGGGCGGGGCTGGGGGCTCTGGCCTTCGCCACCCTGCTGTGGCTGGGGCTGGTGGTGACCATGCGGGGGGCCCTGCGGGCCCTACTCTGCTACCACGGCTGGATGGACGAGGAGCACGGCCACACCTCCCACGCCACCAAGTTCTGGCTGGTACGTGCCAGGGGTCTGGGGGGGGGGGGGGGGGGCTGGTCCCTTCCGGGGGGCCCCATGGGCGGGGGGGGCTACATGCCCTGGGGCCACATGGGGATGGTGCCTCCTGAGAGCCCCATGCAGGGGCTGGAAGGCCCCTGGGGCCATGTGGGGGGGTGGTACGTCCTGGGGCTGTGGGGCGGGGGCTGGTCCCTTCCGGAGGGCCCCATGGGGGGGCTGCTATGGGCCACAAGGGGTGCCCCCATGCTGCTGTGGCTTAGGCCTGGCATGTACCAAGGTGGGGGGAGCAGGAGCTAGGAGGGGGGGCTGAAACTATCTCGGGGGGCAGGGACCGAGTTGGGCGGTGCCGTGGGGCTGGGGAGGGGGGAAGCCCTAGGAACCGAGTGCCCCCAGCCTGGGTGTGTCCTTGGCCGGCTGGGGCGGGGAGGATGGGGCCGGGCAGGGGCTCTCTCCCCGGCTGGGGGGCTCACTGCTCTGCCCCCCCCCCCCCCCCCCAGGCGCTGGTGAAGATCTTTGCGGGCCGTAGGCCCATGCTCTACAGCTACCAGGCGTCCCTGCCGCGGCTCCCCGTGCCCCCCATCAGGGACACCGTGCAGCGGGTGAGCGACGGGGGGGGAATCTGGGGAAGGGGGGTCTGGGTCCTTGGAGGGGGGCTGGAGCTGGTGGCTGGGGGGAAGCCTGGGGGGGGTGGGGCTGGGCCGCCCTGGGGGCTGGAGGGAGGGGAAGTTGGGGGGGGTCCTGGGAAGGGGGGTTCTGGGGGACTGGCACGGGTGGAGGGGGAGTTCTAGGGGGCACACGGGGGGATGCTGGTGGGGGGTGCAGTTGAGCTGACACTTCTCGGTTTTGGGGGGTCCCCCCCGTCTCTGCCCCCCAGTACCTGGAGTCGGTGCGCCCCCTGCTGTCGGACTCGCACTTCCAGCGTGCGGCCGCCCTGGCCCGGGACTTCGAGCGCTCGCTGGGCCCCCGTCTGCAGTGGTACCTGACCCTCAAGTCCTGGTGGGCCACCAACTACGTGAGTGAGCCGGGCCGGGGCGGGGGGGCGCTGTGCTGGGGGACACCGTGCTGCTGTGGGGGCTCTGAAGGGGGGCGCTGTGCTGCGAGGGGGTGGAGGGCTCGGTGGGGGGGCACCACGCTGTGGGGGGGGGCTCAGAAAGCGGGGGGCTGTGCTGCGAGGCGGTGGGGGGCTCGGTGGGGGGCTCGTGCTGCAAGAGGAGAGCGGGGGGGTCTCTGACTCCCTTTACCCTTGTCCCGCCCCCCCCTCAGGTGAGCGACTGGTGGGAAGAATACGTTTACCTACGGAGTCGGGGCCCCCTGATGGTCAACAGCAACTACTACGCCATGGTAAGTCCTTTCTGGTGGGAGGGTATGGGGGGGCCCTGCTCTAGCCCTGTGGTGGGGCGTACGGGGGCCCCCCTCCCTGTACCCTGCTCTAGCCCTGTGGTGGGGCATACGGGGGCCCCCCTCCCTGTACCCTGCACTAGCCCCGTGGTGGGGCATACGGGGGCCCCCTTCCCTGTACCCTGCTCTGGCCCCGTGGTGGGGCATACGGGGGCCCCCCTCCCTGTACCCTGCTCTGGCCCCATGGGGGAGGTGTGGGGGCCCCCTCCCTGTACCCTGCTCTGGCCCCGTGGGGGGGGCATATGGGGCCCCCCTCCCTGTACCCTGCTCTGTCCCCGTGGTGGGGCATACAGGGGCCCCCCTCCCTGTACCCTGCTCTGTCCCCGTGGTGGGGCGTATGGGGGCCCCCCTCCCTGTACCCTGCTCTGGCCCCGTGGGGGAGGTGTGTGTGGGCCCCCCTCCCTGTATCCTGCTCTGGCCCCGTGGGGGAGGTGTGTGTGGGGGGCCCCCTACCTGTACCCTGCTCTGGTCCGGTGGGAGGCGTATGGGGCCCCCCCTCCCTGTACCCTGCTCTGTCCCCGTGGTGGGGCGTACGGGGGCCCCCCTCCCTGTACCCTGCTCTGGCCCCGTGGGGGAGGTGTGGGGGGGGCCCCCTCCCTGTACCCTGCTCTGGCCCCGTGGGGGAGGTGTGTGTGGGCCCCCCTCCCTGTATCCTGCTCTGGCCCCGTGGGGGGGCGTACGGGGCCCCCCCATGTATAGTTCGGTCCCTCACCCCCTTCTCCCCCCCCAGGATTTCCTGTACGTCACCCCAACCCCCCTGCAGGCCGCCCGGGCGGGGAACGTGGTCCATGCCCTGCTGCTCTATCGGCGTCTGCTGAACCGCGAGGAGATCAAACCGGTGATGGGGGGGTCCGGGGGGGGGCATCCCACGGGGGGCGCCTGGCCAAGGGGGGCGGTTGGGGGGGCAGAGAGGGGCGGGGTCTCGGCAAGGAGCACCAGCAGGGGGCTGTGCCACGAGGGGGCGGGGGGGGTCTCTGGGGGGTGGGTCTCCCCTGGCATGGGGCAGGGGGCTGCTTTATGGGGGGGGCTCTCCGGGGTGATTGATGCCCTCCCTGCCCCCCCAGCTGATGATCCAGGGGACCCTGCCCATGTGCTCCGCGCAGTACGAACGCATGTTCAACACCACCCGTGTCCCTGGAGTGGAGGCAGGTAGGACCCCCCCGGCCCCCCACCGCTGGGAGGGGGGGTCACCTCCCACTGAACCCCTGGGATGAAAGCTTTGCACCAGATTAAATCCCCTGGAGGTAGCAAGTACACCTCCCCTTACAGCTGGGGTGCCTTGGACTGGGGTGACCCCCAGAGAGGGGTGGGGGGCCCAGTGGAGGGGGCTCAGAGTGGGGTGACCCCCACAGGGAGGGGTGGGGGAACGCAGTGTGTGGGGGGGTCTCAGAGTGGGATGACCCCCAGAGAGGGGTGGGGGGCCCAGTAGAGGGGGCTCAGAGTGGGGTGACCCCCAGAGAGAGGCTGAGGGGACCCAGTGGAGGGGGCTCAGAGTGGGGTGAACCCCACAGGGAGGGGTGGGGGGACCCAGTGTGTGGGGGGTCTCAGAGTGGGATGACCCCCAGAGAGGGGTGGGGGGATCTCTGGGGGGCTGGATGTGAATTGGGGTGGGCTGCCGCAGGAGGGGAGAGGTTGGTGCTGGGTGTTTTGGCCGGGGGGAGGGGATGGCCGTGGGGCGCCCCCCCCGTCCGCCCGGCCCCCACACCCCGCTCCCCCCCAGATTCGCTGCAGCACCGGCGGGACAGCCGGCACGTCGCAGTTTTCCACGCCGGCCGCTTCTTCCGCGTGGGACTGTACCACGGGGGGCGGCTGCTGGGCCCCCGCGAGCTGCAGGCCCAGTTCCAGCGGATCCTGGACGACCCCGCGCCCCCCGCGCCCGGCGAGGAGACCCTGGCCGCCCTGACCGCCGGGCCCCGGTGAGAGCGGGCGGGGGGCAGGCACTGGGGGGGGGAGGGTATGACGGGACCTAGGTGGATGGGAACCGGAGGTGGCGGGGGGGGATGGGAACTGGGGGGAGCAGGGTGGGACGGGACCTAGGGGGATGGGAACCGGGGGGGCAGGACAGGATCTAGAGGGATGGGAACCGGGGTGGGGCAGGGTGGGATGGGACCTAGGGGGGTGAGGGCAGGGTGGGGGACCTAGGGGGATGGGAACCGGGGGGGCAGGACAGGACCTAGAGGGATGGGAACCGGGGTGGGGCAGGGTGGGATGGGACCTAGGGGGGTGAGGGCAGGGTGGGGGACCTAGGGGGATGGGAACTGGGGGGGCAGGACAGGACCTAGAGGGATGGGAACCGGGGTGGGGCAGGGTGGGATGGGACCTAGGGGGATGGGATCTGGGAGAGGGACAGGAGACAAGTGGGGGGACGCATTAGGCAGGTGCTGGGGGAAGGGGGAATGGGAGCTGGTGGGGGGAGGGGGAATATGGGCACCCAGTGGGGCAGGGGAGCTGGGGGGGCAGCATCGGCTGCGCTGATTTCCCCCCCCCGCAGGGAGCCATGGGCCCGGGCGCGCCGGACGTACTTCGGGTCGGGCCGGAACCAGGAGTCGCTCCGGGCGGTGGAACAAGCTGCCTTTTTCGTCACGCTCGACACCACGGAGCAGGGGCTGCTGGGCCCCGACCCGGGCCGGGCGCTGGATCGATACGCCAAGGCCCTGCTGCACGGGCAGTGCTACGACAGGTGGGGGACCCCCCCGATCCCCTCAACTCCTCCTCTGACCCCCCAACTCCCCCTCTGACCCACTAAGCCAAGGCCTTGCTGCCTGGGCAGTGCTATGACAGGTGGGGCATCCCCCAATCCCCCTGAGTCCCCCCAACCCCCGCCCTGACCCACCAAATCCCCCCTGACCCGCTACGCCAAGGCCCTGCTGCACGGGCAGTGCCACGACAGGTGGGGGACCCCGGCCCCCCCCGAGCCCGTCCCTGACCTCCCAACTCTCCCCCCGACCTGCTCCACCCCCTGCAGCGCCCCCCTCTCCCTCCTTCCCTGGACCCCGGCTGGCCTGCCCCCCCCCCCGGCCGTGCGCCCCTCCGAGGTCTGGGCCTCACCCCGTAGCTGCCCCCTTGCAGGTGGTTCGACAAATCCTTCACCCTGATCGTCTTCCGCAACGGCAAGATCGGGCTGAACGCGGAGCACTCCTGGGCCGACGCCCCCGTCATGGGCCACCTCTGGGAGGTACGCCCGGACGCCTGGGTTCCCTCCCCGCTCTGGGGGGCGGGGTGGGGGAGGTGGGAGGCCGGACACCAGAGTTCCCTCCCTGTTCTGGAGGTGGGGGAGCTGGGAGCCTGGACGCCTGGGTTCCCTCCCCACTCTAGGGGTTGGGGTGGGGGAGGTGGGAGCCCGGACGCCTGGGTTCTCAGCTGCCTGTGTTTCCCCCCTCCCCCGCAGTACACGCTGGCCACAGACGTCTTCCAGCTGGGCTACGGCAGGGACGGTCACTGCAAAGGGGAGCTGGACCCCAGCCTCCCCCCACCCCAAAAACTGCAATGGGAGATCCCCGAGGAGGTGAGCCGGGGTGGGGCCTGGGCAGGGGAAGGGCTGAGAGTGGTGTGTGTAGGGCGGGGCGGGGGCTGGTCCCAAAGGGGGATGGAGCCAAAAGAAGGTGGGGGCGGGGCCTGGGATGGGGGTGGAGCCAAAGGAAGGCAGGGGCGGGGCCTGGGATGGGGGTGGAGCCAAAGGGAGGTGAGGGCGGGACCTGTAATGGGGGTGGGGCCAAAAGAAGACAGGGGTGGGGCCTGGGGCGAGGCAGCGGGGGCGGGTGGGGGCAGGTCTCTGGTCTGACACTTCTCCCCCTGCCCCCCCAGTGCCAGCGGGTGATCCAGGGCTCCCTGCGGGCGGCCCAGGCCCTAGCCGACGACGTCGATTTCCACACGTTCGCCTTCAAGGACTTCGGCAAGGGGCTGATCAAGAAATGCCGCACCAGCCCCGACGGCTTCATCCAGCTCGCCCTGCAGCTGGCGCACTTCCGGGTAAGGCCCTGCCCCACGGCCAGCCCCAGCCCCACGGCCTGCCCCAGCCCCGACGGCTTCGTCCAGCTGGCACACGTCCGGGAACGGCCCCGCCCCACGGCCTGAGCGTGCCCCACCCCAGAGGGGCTGCATCCCGACGCGGGGCGAGGGGTCCCCGTCTAAGCCCCCCCTTCCCCCCGCAGGACAAAGGGAAGTTCTGCCTGACCTATGAGGCCGCCATGACGCGGCTGTTCCGCGAGGGGCGAACGGAGACCGTCCGCTCCTGCTCCATCGAGTCCTGCAGCTTCGTCCGCGCCATGACGGACTCCTCCCAGAGCGTGAGTCGGGGGGAGGGGCCTCCCACCTCGGGGCACCTGGCTGCAAAAGGGGGGCGGAGGCTGTGGGGAGGGGTGACGGGGGCAGGGGAGTCTGGGGGGCCGCCCCTGTCTGGATGAGCCGAGGCCCCCCACCGCTTCCGGGGACAACTTGCGGGGGGTTCCTGCCGGCGGGAGAGGCAGGTGGTGGAGCTGGGCGTCTCTCTCGGCCGCCGTCCTGTTTGTTGGCAAAGCGGGGGGTGGCCCCCGGGGCCCCCGAACGCAGCAGGGAGAGAACTGCTGATGCTTCCTTCCCTGGCGCTCCCTGGGCCTCTGCCCGGCCAGCGCTCTGCCCCCAAAGCCCACGCCTTGTCCCCAGCTGCCTTGGTCCTTCCCCTCTCACTCTCGTGTCCGTCCGTCCGTCCCCCCAGGCCGCCCAGCGCCTGGCCCTGTTCCGTGTGGCGGCCGCCAAGCACCAGGCCCTGTACCGCCGGGCCATGACGGGCGCGGGCATCGACCGACACCTCTTCTGCCTCTACGTGGTCTCCAAGTACCTGGGTGTGGACTCCCCCTTCCTCAGGGAGGTATGTGGGTGTGGGGGGGTGCTCAGGGGTGGGGCTTGAAGAGGGGGAGGGGCAATCTCCAGGAGGGGGCGGGGTTTGGGGCACAGGGGTGGGGGCAATCTCCAAGAGAGGGTGGGGTTTGGGGGCACAAGTGGGGTCAGGGTAATTTCTAGGGGGGGTAGGGTTTAGGGGCACAGGGGAGGGTCAGTCTCTGGGCAGAATTTGGGAGACCAAGGAGGTGGGGCGATCTCAGGGAGGGGGCATGGCTTGGGGACCCAGGAGGTGGGACTTGGGGTACCAGAGGGGTGGGGCTTGAAGAGGAGGGGCAGGACTTGGCGCAGACTGGGAGGATCGAGAGGGCGGGGCTGGGTGTGTGTGGTGGGGGGTCCAGGGGTGGGCCTTGCAGAGGCAGGTGGGTCTTTGGGGGCAGGGCAATTGCAGGAAGGGGGCGGGGTGGGGGAAAGGGGATCAGGACTGTGCCCCCCCTGACTGCCCCCCCCCCCCCGGCCTTGCCTTGCAGGTGCTGTCAGAGCCGTGGGGCCTGTCAACCAGCCAGACCCCCATCCAGCAGCTTGAGATCTTCGACCTCAAGAACCACCCCGACTACATCTCCTGCGGGGGCGGCTTCGGGCCGGTGAGCGCCGGACACCTGGGTTCTCTCCCAGCTCTGGGAGAGGGGAGTGGGGTCCAGTGGTTAGAGCAGGGGGGGCTGGGAGCCAGGACTCCTGGGTTCTCTGCCTGGCTCTGGGAGAGGGGTCTAGTAGTTAGAGCGGGGGGGTGGGTGGGAGCCAGGACTCCTGGGTTCTCTCCCTGGCCCTGGGAGGGGAGTGGGGTCTAGTGGTGAGAGCAGGAGGGTTGGGAGCCAGGACTCCTGGGTTCTCTCTCCGGCTCTAGTGGTTAGAGCAGGGAGGGGCTGGGAGCCAGGACTCCTGGGTTCTGTGCCCCCCAGGTGGACGATAACGGCTATGGGGTGTCGTACATCATCATCGGCGAAGACCTCATCACGTTCCATGTCTCCTGCAAGTTCTCCAGCCCAGAGACGGTGAGTGGAGGCCAGGAATGGGGGCGGGGGAGCCTATTCGCTGCCCCCTGTCTGTCCCTCCTCCCTAACCCCCCCCCCCCATGGCAGTAACTTCTTTCCCCCCCCATCCCCCGCAGCTAACCTGTCCCATCTTCCCCTCCCCAGGACGCTCACCGCTTCGGGGCCAACATCCGGACGGCTCTGCTCGACCTCCGGGCTCTCCTCAACATGCCCACCAAGTAGCCTGAAGACGCGCTGCGGGTGGGGGGGGCGGCTGGATTTCCCCCCCGCCCCAATAAAGCAATGGGGCACGGAGACCCCCCTAGGGCATGGGCTGTGTTTGTGTTCAGAGACCTCTACTGGTGTGTCTGCTGGGGGGGAGCATAGGAGTGGGGGGGATTCCCGGGGGCAGGAGTTGGCCCAGGGGAGGGGCGTTTCCCCGTCGTGGCACTGGCTGGTACAGCGGTGGGGGGGGGGCGCTGCTTGGGCTGGGTACCAAGCCCCCAGCTTCTGTTGCCCCCCCCCCATTCCACAGCGCCTGACACTTCAGCTACCCCATGGGCCCCCAGAAAATGGGGGGGGAGACTTTGCCATTCTCATCCCCCTGCAAAAAACGGGTTTTCAGCTGGGGCTGCAGCCATTGAGGGGGTGTCTGGGCCCCCCCAGTTGTTTGCTTTTGTGTTGTTTGTAAAGGGGGACGGGGGGGGGGAAGTTGAGACTGGAGTCGCTGGCTGCAACTGCGGACGGGTAATAAAAGTCCAACAGCAACGAACGTGAGAGTCCTGTCATGATGGGGAGGGTCATTAGATGCCCCCTCCCCCAAGATATCTGCCCTAGAGCGCATCGCACACCCCACAGCAGAACTCCGGGCTGCTGTCCCCTCTCCCTGGAGAGAGACAGACACACACAGGGGCAGAGACGCAGGCCCGGCGCTTTATTGGTGGCTGCGGTGGGAGTCAGCGCAGCTGGGGTGGCCCCGGAGGCTGGGGCCCCCCGTCCTGGGACAACTGGGCCTGCAGGGAGCTGAGCCGGGCGTGGAGGGGGTCTAGGCCAGGCGGCTTCTCCCTGCAGGGGGCAGAAGGAGACGACAGCGTCCTGGGACTCCCCGAAAGCCTTTGCCAAGGGGCTGCCCCGAAGGCTGCGCCTGGGTAGGAGCGAAGCTCCCTCCCGGACCAGGTAAACCGAGTCAAAGTGGAGGAATCAAGGGTCGGTTAGCAGAAGAGTCATGCAGGGAACAAACCGGCAGAGGAAACTCAGGGTGGAGAAATGCAAAGTGACGGCTGTTGGAAAACAGAAACCCGACCAGCCGTACAAAACCCTGGCACGGGGGGGGGCCAAAATACCCCCCCCCCCCCCGCGAGTGCAGGACGTGAGGTGGAAAATCTGACTCGGGCAGTGTTATTCACCCCTTCACCTGACCCAAGAAACCAGGGGTCCCCCATGCCAGGCAGCGGGTTTAAAACAAACCGCTGGATGTATTTCTTCGCCCAACGTGCCATTAACCTGGGGAACTCCCTGCCAGGGGATGTTGAGACCAAAACGATAACTGGGATCGGGAAAGAATGAGAGTGGGGGGTGGGTCTGTCAATGGCTATTAGCCGGGATGGGCAGGGACACAGCCCCATGCGCTGGCGTCCCCAAACCTCAGGAGCTGGGAGCGGGCCACGGGATTAATTGCATCTGGGCCTGGCTGCTTTCGGCAGACAGGTCACTGGGCTAGATGGACCATTGGTCTGACCCGGCAAGGGCGGGCTGGGGAAGTTCAGAGGTGGCGCTCGGCTGTGGGACTTCCCTCTCCCCGGCTGACCCCCCAGGCCCCTGCTGTCCCAGCCCTGGGGTCACCCCACACAGACAGGGGCGAGGGTGGCAGAGTGACCCTCGTTGCTCCGGGCCCCAGGGGAGCTCCTGTGCCCCTAGATTCCAGTGTCGGGTTGTTCCACTGGCCCAGTGTAGAGGGGGCGTGTTACTCACTGGGGGCTTAGCCGGACCCGCTCCACGTAGGTCTTGGCTCTCAGGGCTTCGTCCTGCGCCAGGCGCAGGTTGGAGCTCAGGGTCTCGGCTCGGGCGTGGGTCTCCAGCGCGGCCTGCTCCAGCTCCTGCCGAGGTGCGGGGAAGAGACCTCGTTACACTGGGGGGGGGCAGCATGGAGGCATTGGGAGCCCCCCCCCCCCAGTGTGGGACAGGGGAACTGGGTGGAACAGAGGGGATGGGGTGGAGGAGCAACTGTGGGGCAGGGGGAGCTGTGCAATAGCGTGGGGGGGGGCCTGGCTGTGGGGCAGGGGAGCTGTGCAATAGCGGGGGGGGGGGGGCGGCCCTGGCTGTGGGGGAGGGGAGCTGTGCGGGAGCATGGGGGGGGGCCCTGGCTGTGGCCCCAGCTGGAGGTCCCAGCCTGTGAAGGGTCTCACTGCAAGGCCCCCCTCTCCTATCGTGGGGGGGCTTGGGGCTCTGAGAGACACCCTGGGGCCCCACATCCTCCCCCCCCGGCCCCTTACCCAGATCTTTTTCTGCAGGCGCTGGCAGGCGGGGCAGGGGGCCGGGGGGAGGCCGCAGTGCCGCAGCTCCTCCAGCAGGGGCGTCACCGCGAGCTCCACCATCTGCCCCAGGCTCTGGGCGCTGACGCAGCCCTGGCTGGGGGGGCAGGGGGGGACAGGTCACGGAAAGCGCTTGGCGGTGCCCATTCCTCCCGACCCGCAGCCCCTGCCAGCCCCTCCCCCCAGCCCTGCCGGTGCCCCTCCCTCCCGACCCACAGCCCCTGCCAGCCCAACCCTGTCCCCCCAGCCCTGCCGGTGCCCCTCACTCCCGACCCACAGCCCCTGCTAGCCCAGCCCTGGGCTCCCCCCCCCCGAGCCCTGCCAGTGCCCCTCCCTCCCGACCCGGTGCCCCCCATGTTCCCCCAGCAGCTGGTACCTGGCACAGCTGGTGGGGGGCCGGTCAGGCAGCTCCAGGGCCCTGAGGCTCCCCAGCTGATGGGCCACGTCCTCCAGCAGCGGCTTGACCTGCCGCAGCCCCTCGAGGTCGGTGCGGAGCTGGCTCAGGGCCTGGGCCGTGCGGTTCGCCCTGCCGGGGAGCGGAGTTGCCTGAGTCTGCCGCCAGCCTGCACCCACTGCGGCCGGGGTGGGGGGGGAAGGGGAGCTAGGGCCTGGGGGGAGGGTATGGTGCAGGGGGAGGTGCCCTGGGGGGAAGGAGGTGGGGGGGCAGTGCCTTGTTGGGGGGGGGGACCTACGTACGTGCTGAAGGCTTCATCCAGCCGGCCCTGCAACTCCTGGTGCCCCTGTTCCCACTGGGCCCCCAGCCGCTCGATCATCCGCAGCACGGCCCCCTGCCTGGGGAGACGGATCATGGGGGCTGGGCTGGCAGGGGCCCCCCACAGCCGCCCGCCAGCCCCCTGCCTGGGGAGAGGGGTCAGGGGGGCTGGGATGGCAGGGGCCCCCCCACAGCCGCCCGCCAGCCCCCTGCCTGGGGAGAGGGGTCAGGGGGGCTGGGATGGCAGGGGCCCCCCCACAGCCGCCCGCCAGCCCTCTGCCTGGGGAGAGGGGTCAGGGGGGCTGGGCTGGCAGGGGCCCCCCACAGCCGCCCGCCAGCCCCCTGCCTGGGGAGACGGATCATGGGGGCTGGGCTGGCAGGGGCCCCCCACAGCCGCCCGCCAGCCCCCTGCCTGGGGAGAGGTGTCAGGGGGGCTGGGATGGCAGGGGCCCCCCCACAGCTGCCCGCCAGCCCCCTGCCTGGGGAGAGGGGCCAGGGGGGCTGGGCTTGTGGGCCCTCCCCCCCCCACAATCGCCTGCAGTCCCCTGCCTGGGATGGGAATATAAGGATGCCCCCAGCCCACGACCTGGTTCCCTCCCCCAATTCCCCACCACCCCCAACCACCCCACATGGCCTGACTCACCAGCCCCTTCCCCATCCCCCTCTCCGCCCCTCCCCTCACCTGGATTCCTCCGGCGCAGAGCACGGCTCCCTGCCCTGCACCCCCTGTGGGCTGCCAATGAGGTCTGTGGGGCTGCCCCCCGCCGCGTCCCGGCTGGGCTTGGAGATCTCGGGGGCTGCGCGCTGCTCCGGCTCCTGCCCGCTGAGCTCCCCGCCCTGCGCCTGCTGCTGCAGTGTCCGCAGCTTCTCCTGGGGGCAGGGCTGTGAGCTTCCCCACAGTAGTGCCCCAGCTGGGGACACAGTTGCTGCGAGCTTCCCCGCAGCAGTGCCCCAGCCAGGGACCCTGGTGCTGCAAGCTTCCCCGCAGCAGTGCCCCAGCTGGGGACGGTGGTGCTGCGAGCTTCCCCGCAGCAGTGCTCCAGCTAAAGAACTGGGTGCTGTGAGCTTCCCCCCAGCAGTGCCCCCAACCGGGGACACAGGCACTGCAAACTTCCCCCCAGCAGTTCCCCTAGCCAGGGATCCCAGTGCTGAGAACTTTTCCACAGCAGTGCCCCAGGCAGGGACCCTGGTGCTGCGAGCTTCCCGCAGCAGTGCCCCAGCCCGCTGCGAGCTTCCCCCCAGCAGTGCCCACTGCCCCATGCTCTCACCTCCAGCAGGACGGAGCTTTTCTTGAGCGCATTGGTCTTGATCTCCGCGTCTTCCACCGACTGGCTGACCTTATGGCAGCTCTCCTGTGTTGGCCGGGGGGGGGGGGAGGGGATTAGTGACCTGGGGAGCTGGGTACCCGCCCCCCCGGCGTGGGGCATGGGGGCCCCCCTCACCTGGAGCTGGGTGCAGTACTCCTCCAGGTCCTCGGCCTCCCTCCGCCGGCGCTCCAGGTTGTCACACAGCATCGAGCACTCACTCTGGGGGGGGTCAGAGTGGGGGGTGAGCAGAGGAAGGTGTCATGGCTGGGGGGGAGGGTCCATTACCCCCCTCGGAGGGACCCTCTGACTCGGGGAGGGGGCAGAACCTGGGTCTGGAATAAAGGGAGGGCAGAGACAGTGAGGGCAGGGATCCTGAGGGGGGGGGACAGGCCCGTGGGGGGGGGGCAGACCTGGAGGCTTTGCACCCGCCGGTTGACCCGGGACGCCCGCTCCTTGAGGCTGGTGACGGAGTCCTTGGCGCGCACCAGACCGCTGTTCACCATGTCCTGCAGGGGAAGATGGCGGCGGGGGGTCAGGGGTGGGACCCCCAGCAAAGAACCCCCTCCAAGCCCCCCCCAACCTGGGACCCCCGGCACAGAATTCCCCCCTCCCCCCAACCTGGGACCCAAGGAGCAAATTCTACCATCCCCTGTATAGGGCAGGGTCAGGGAGGGGGGTGTCCTGCCAGGGTTGGTCCCTAAGGGGGTGAGGGGTTCCCAGCTGGGAGGGGGCTCCCTGTAGAAGTCAGTGTTAATCCCTAGGGGGGAGGGACCCCATGGGGGTTGGCGGGGGGGCAGAAGGGCATGACTGGAGGGGTTTCCTGATGGGGGAGGTCTTGGGGGGCTCTTTGCACATGGGGGGGGTCAGTGTCCCCAGGCAGGGTCCCAGGGGGCAGGTGGTCTCACCAGTGGGGTGGGGGGGGTCAGTGTCCCCAGGCGGTGTCCCCGGGGTGGTGGGGGTCTCACTAGTGGGGTGGAGGGGTCAGTGTCCCAGGTGGGTCCATGTCAGGGTGCCAGTAGGGTGTGGAGGGGGTTGGTGTCCCCAGGCAGGGTCCCCGGGCAGTGGGGGTCTCACCAGTGGGGTGGGGGGGTCTGTGTCATCCTCAGACCAGGCAGGGTCCCTGGAGGGCAGGGGGGGGCTGAGGGGGCCGGCCCCCCGCCCAGCCCCGTCGTCCGTGGACTCAGAGTCGTCGCCTGTCAGGTTCAGCAGCGAGACGTTGGTGCAAGCTGAGGAGCGCTTCAGGTTCAGGTGGCCGGGGGGGGCCTCGCTGGCTGGGGGGGGCTCCACCCTGCGGAGTGGGGGGCAGGGGTCAGCCACACAGGCCCCCCAGCCCCCTTCTCCTCCCCCCCCGGCCCAGGCAGTGCCACCCCCACCCCGGCCCAGCCAGCCCCAGCACCCCCCAGGCCTGACCCATGGAAGGACACGGCTTTCTTCTTCTTGGGGTAGGCCTTGGGGCCGGCTTTGCCCAGCAGGTCCCGGGTGCTCTGGGTTCGGGTCTCCGCCCCGGAGGGGGGGTCTCCGGCTTCGTTGATTTCCTTCGACTGCCAGATGGTTTTCACCACCACGTTGGCCATGGTCCGAACCGGGCCTGGCCCCCGGTGGCTCCTCTGGCGAGGGCCGGGGCCTCGTGCCAAGGGCGGGCGGCTGGTGCCAGGGGAGTTCACTAGAGCAAGGGGCTGGACCTTGGGGGGGGGCTGGTGCCAGCCCCTTGTGCGAAGGGCTCTCGCCATGACTCCGCCCAGCTGCTCCCTGTGACCTCACAAGTGCCACGTGACATCACACCCACCCCGGCAGAATTCTATGAGGTCACCGGGGCTCTTCAAGGGGAAAGGGCTGGCGGGTGTGTCATAGCGCCCATACTGCTGCGAGGGAAGAGCTGCTTCCAAAGCAGTGGGAGAGGTGGGGAACGGTTGCTGCCGAAGTACCTGATCCCGCAGTTGGTAGGGGTGGGGCTAAGGTCAGAGGGGAAATAGAACCCAGGAGTCCCGGCTCCCAGCACCCCCCCCCCCCCGCTCTAACCACTAGACCCCACTCCCCTCCCAGAGCCAGGGAGCGAACCTAGGAGTCCGGTGTGTCTGCACCCAGAGGCTGGGCTTGCGGTTAGGGCTCCTGGCTGGGCCTGGGCTGATCTGAGTTTGTGTCCCCGCTAGCTGTGCCTCAGTTTCCCCGCTTGTGGAACGCAGCGTTGTGCTCCCGAGGGATGCTGGGGGAGGCCAGGGAGGGCACTGGCTTTGGAATAGTATTTGGAAGGCCCGGAGCCAGACACCGCCCTCCCCCCGGGGTGTCACTCTTTCTCCAGGGTCAGCCCCACGGCTTCACCCGCCCTTTGGGCGGGACGCCTGCACCTGCAGCCCCCCATGAGGTCTGCACAGCGAGTCCCCCTGAGCCAGACCCCGAGGAAGCCTGGCACCATCGCGGGGAGCAACGCGCCCCTGCACCAGCTGGCATCTGGGTGGGTTTAACAGCTGACTGGACCCAGTACAGGAAAGCCTTGGTCAGCCCAGAGAACAGACAGTAACAGACCAGAGCCCCACGCCCTGGCCCAGGTCAGGTGCTAGCCCCTCACTGTCCCTGGGCCTGGGTGCCCCAGCTCGGCCAGCCGGGTGAGAGGTGCCAGGTGTCACAGTCCCGGTGACTGGGGTTTTCTCATTGACACGGGGCCCAAGCCCCAGCCAGCCAGGAGCTGTCCAGCACCGGGCCTCTGCGCAGAGCCACCTACCCCCAGGTAACCCGGCAGCACACGGGGGGAAACTGAGGCACGCGCAGGCTTCCTGGAAGAAATTACACCAATGCCCACTTGAGCGCATGGCTGCTCTGGGTGGGGCAGGGAGGGCGGTGAGGGGAGGGGGAAGGGCTGGCGGAAGCCCGGGGGCAGCGATTTGGCAACCAGAGGGCGGCACCTTCCGGCCCAGCGGCCGCAGCAGAGCCACGGGGACAAGAAAAGGAGAAGCAAAATTAGGAGACCCGAACGGTGGAGAGGGATGGGCCCCACTAGCCCTGAATAGGTGGGGCCAGAACCCAGGCATCCGGGCTCCCTGCCATCCTCCTAACCACTAGCTTCCCATCCCCTGCCAGAGAACCCAGGAATCCGGGCTCCCAGCCCAACCCCGCCCCCCACTAGCCCCCCATCCCCTGCCAGAGAACCCAGGAGTCCGGGCTCCCAGCTCAACCCCGCCCCCCACTAGCCCCCCATCCCCTGCCAGAGAACCCAGGAGTCCGGGCTCCCAGCCCAACCCCGCCCCCCACTAGCCCCCCATCCCCTGCCAGAGAACCCAGGAGTCCGGGCTCCCAGCCCAACCCCGCCCCCCACTAGCCCCCCATCCCCTGCCAGAGAACCCAGGAGTCCGGGCTCCCAGCCCAACCCCGCCCCCCACTAGCCTCCCCCTCCCCTGCCAGAGAACCCAGGAGTCCGGGCTCCCAGCTCAAACCCGCCCCCCACTAGCCCCCCATCCCCTGCCAGAGAACCCAGGAGTCCGGGCTCCCAGCCCAACCCCGCCCCCCACTAGCCTCCCCCTCCCCTGCCAGAGAACCCAGGAGTCCGGGCTCCCAGCTCAAACCCGCCCCCCACTAGCCCCCCATCCCCTGCCAGAGAACCCAGGAGTCCGGGCGCCCAGCCCAACCCCGCCCCCCACTAGCCCCCCCTCCCCTGCCAGAGAACCCAGGAGTCCGGGCTCACAGCCCAACCCGCCCCCCACTAGCCCCCCCTCCCCTGCCAGAGAACCCAGGAGTCCGGGCTCCCAGCCCAACCCCGCCCCCCACTAGCCCCCCATCCCCTGCCAGAGAACCCAGGAGTCCGGGCTCCCAGCCCTACCCCGCCCCCCACTAGCCTCCCCCTCCCCTGCCAGAGAACCCAGGAGTCCGGGCTCCCAGCCCAACCCCGCCCCCCACTAGCCTCCCCCTCCCCCTGCCAGAGAACCCAGGAGTCCGGGCTCCCAGCCCAACCCCGCCCCCCCACTAGCCTCCCCCTCCCCTGCCAGAGAACCCAGGAGTCCGGGCTCCACAGCCCAACCCCCGGGCCCCCCCCTCCCCCTCCCCTGCCAGAGAACCCAGGAGTCCGGGCTCACAGCCCAACCCCGCCCCCCCACTAGCCCCCCATCCCCTGCCAGAGAACCC